>MJUT01034746.1:3969-14310 GCA_002080005.1 Gigantidas platifrons
AACTTTTCACATTCGCAAGGTATGCATATTCAATTACCTTTCATCTTAACTGAACTTGATCTGTCATGGTCGTGTGGTAGTTGAATTCACATCTACCTGTGTAATCATTGCCTATCACCACTTAAGTTGTCAGTTTGAACCCCATTCATAGCGAGGTGTACTCGATAAAACATTATGTGATAAAAACTTTCAGTGACTTGCAACAGGTCTGTGATTTCCTCTGGGTACTCCAATTTCCGGCACAAAAGTAGCAGCTAAAATATGACAATTTCCCTAGCATTGCATTTATCGCGCTTCTATGAACCGATCGGAGTATTAGATAACTCTGTAACCGATAATATTTGTCTTTATAACATTTTAGCAAGCAGTTTAATTTAATCTTTCAAACATTTAGCATTTATTATTCAAACTAGTAAACCTTGAATGTGTATTAGAGAGTGAGGTACTCAATATTTCTGTGATAACATGTGTAGGTGGTGTGGCACTCTAATTTGATATTTCAAATGAAAATCAAACAAATGACTCCATCAAAATAATTACGAAAGTATGTACCCTTCCGGTACACATGAGATTTGCATGGCCAAATTTAAGTTTTCTGATTACCTATGTGGTATCTGCAAACCTGTCGAATGTATATTTTCATTAGTAAAATGCAAAAACGGTCGTGTACGAAGAAGGTTATGATGCTGCAGTTGTAAGTTGTATGATCGGATCACGCCACCAAAAGGGAAGCGTTGGTATAGAAAACTAGGTCAACAACGACAAGTTTTATTGAAGTGCCGGTACCAACCAATGACAGTGAGTGGTCATGTATATGTGTGTAAGGGGTGTCGATTTTTTTCTGTTTCTACGATTTGCGATTAGATTGTAGAGCTGTTTTAGTAGATTGTTTTTTTAGTTTTCTGTTCATTTCACCTATTTACCTACTGCTAATTTACTATCATGTAATGTTAAACAATAACACATTTAGCATTCATATAAATAGAAATGTAGGTACTTATATATTGGTTAGTGCACAGGACTGTACTCATTTATGCTGCATTCTATGACATACATGAGGGTATTGTAGGCATGTTAATGTTATCTAGACTCCAACACGTTGTTTCTATATCCTGCCTTTACTTGTGCCTGATTATCTTAAACATATTTTGTTCAAAATGTTTGAAAACATGTGAACCCATTGTGGTGCTGTATACCTCGAATAGGTTATAATAACACATGTATGCTTATCGTAAAATGCAAACTAAATGAGGCTACATACTTGTCTTGTGTTATGACCCGTGATGATGGAGGTCGGACTCTTGGTGACTTTTTCCCTTACTTCATCTAGACGGGAGATCAAATGAGCTATGTTCGATCAATCAGCTGATCCCGATTCAAAAATACACTAATTTAAAAAAAAAAAATTAATTAAAAATTAAGGTTCATCATCTTCATATATTGATATACAGTCAAGCCTATATATACAAATCGCTAAAGGGAACCTGATAATGTGGGTTTGGGTTACTCGATCTTTAGTTGTATGTGTATCTTTTGTAGATCATTGTTTGTCCTTTTGTCCTTTTTCGTTATACCATTGTGCTGTCTGTCCTTCGATTTATGAATTAGGATTATCATTTGGTATCTTCAAACTGTTCTTACTATTAATATACAACATGAATTGATATTGAAAGATATTGTTTTTTATTAACATGTCCTAGACAGAAACGGGATATAAAACATTGACATGGACCACACATTTGGCAATTAATTGTCAACATAATGTTTCAAATACAAACTCACGAATTAAACCCTGTATTAAAATCATTTGTTCTTTAAATCCAACAAACGATGATCACACATATAGCGGTATGCTGTTATAATGTTACATAAGATGGAAATATTTTGAAATTATCCAAATATAATTTACTGTATTTCGATTCTCAAAGTATTTCTTTGATATGCCAATAGTTATCTTCCTTGCATTCAATAAAAGAGTAATAACACAAATATTTAAAAAAAATTGTTTAACATCAAGCGAAATATGTTGTACTAAGCTACAATTCCAAAATAGATGTAACATATTTTTCTTAGTTTCCATAAATAATTGGTTAAGCCCACGTTTGAATGAATGTATTAATTACAAGGCAAAATTATGTGCAATAGCTTAAATTGAAAGTGTTTAAGCTTTGTATCTTTAGTGACGTTGGGTAAATGTCATACCAATTGTCTACAGTTGTATTAGATCATTTATTCAATTTGGCAATGGAACGTAGTAGGCGCTAGTCGAATTCTCTGAATAGATAAGTTGTAGTAAATATTTACAATGTATGTTTTCTGCGTTCGCCTGTTCAGCTATTGCATTGTATATTCTGCCATATTTCATTGTTGCACCCATAATAATTTGTTTCCAATTATTTGAAAATACACCAATAATACCATAGTATTCTACAAAATCAATATTAACATTAAAAATATCTACAAATTCAGACGATGTGAACATTTTTTTTAATTATCCGATGATAAAAAACCATTAATAAAATAAATAATGCTATGAAAGCACATACTACCATTTATCTTTGTGAATGGATTGAATCATATAGATTGACTCATTGCAACATTTGTATCACACATATCAATCCATTGATTTGGGTTCTGACAAATTACAAAATACATCAATACAGAATGTATTTAACTTCTCTTCCAGTACTTCCAAACCTTACAGTACTGTATATTGAATTAAGAAATAAAGTAAAGTAAAGACACATTCTGTGGCTCCAATAATTTACTGATCCAAGACATTTTCAAACCACAACGGTCTCCTTCTTCATATTTCTAACATTTAATTGTCAGTTTAATTTTATCATTCTTCTCATTCCACATTAGTGCATTAAAACTTGTGCCTTAAGACACTTAATAATTTACAATTTGTATCCAGTACTGGCTGAATGTGGAATGGCGCAGTTTTATTAAATTTATTAAATTGATGTAAACCGTTGATTCACTCAAAATTAGATTAAGGATGTATTGTTTACGGAACAACCCGTCAAACTTTAATCGCTTGCGACAAATCATCATCAAGCAATCATTACGGTTCTCACTGGGAATTTTCCGAATAGTCCCGGTTGTTAGTTTATTTGTTGAAGCAACCAAGCCTTCACTGATAAGCAGACATATCAAACTTGGTATGCAGTATGCATTTACATTGAAGGCTGAAGGTGTATCCTAAAGTTTGCTTACGACTGTGTATTTAATCCTTTATATGAAAATGTGTATTATAAACAGCTCAATACAAATAAAATCTTGTGAACTTCGAATCACACAATGCAAATTCTTATATAAATCTTATCCAAAAACTAATTTTAATTTTGAACTTAGAATGGTTATAGGGTGGTTTCAACAGCTGTATTTACTGATGGTTCTAATGATGATAATATTGTAGCAACTGCAGCTGTTTTATAATGGTGGTTCTTTGGGATGGTGATAGGGAAGCTTAATATGCTGTTTTCTCAGGATGGTGACAGGGAATAATCTTCAGCTGTTTTAGACTGATGGTTCTAAGAATGATGATATGGTAGCTTCAGCTGCTGATTTTTACTGATGGTTCTAAGGATGATGATCAAGTATATTCAGTAACTGGGTTCGGATACAAGGTCTATTGTCTTCCATGACCATCTGCCAGTTCGAGCTTCAGCACAGAAGCTATTTCAATGCCTCTTTCTTTGAAGTTCGTTGTCTCTTCTGATTAGGATGAATTCATGATAGTGAAAGCTATAAAGCCCAAAACTGTTTCTTAATGTGAAATTTATTAAATGCCTGTTGATATCAGTAAACATATCCCTTTCGCATGGATCCCTAGTCATATATGTATGGAAGAAAACACAATTACTGAGGAGGAAGCTCAGGACTAGTCGGATACCCCAATATCCAATTGTTTTATTACATGTATTGATTTTAAGCTTTTTATTATGAAATATAATTTAAAATGCGCTCAAGACAAGTGGGAGCACCAAATTCACAGGGAATTGCACGAAATGCATTACTTGAATGGCACGTTTCGTTGTTCTTACGGACAAAATTGCACAGAAAAAGCGGACTTGACGAGATGTCGTACTGGTCTTAGTAGACTTACATATAGCTGTTTATTAAATAATGACGAACGACTGGAATGTATTCTGTGTAATCCCAACAATACTTTAGCATATTTTAATCGAAAGTCACTATGACTATCGACACTGTTGATGTTCGCCAAACATTCTACAACGCAAGCACTGGTTTATTTTTTACAAATGTCGAAGGCGACACAATTTAAAAATTACATTGTTAGAAGAAATCGACCAAGATGGCATCTGCCTGACGCACTTTTGAATAATAGTCATATGAATTGAAAATGTAGTATGCCTATTGTTCCTTAATGCAGAGCGACGGACTTGTAGCATATTTTAACATGGTTAACTGTATTACGAACTAAGGCTTTCAAGAATTATTATTTTAGTGGAAAGCAGTATTAAGCTATGCATCTTATAACTGATTTAACTACCCTTAACGCTCACTTGACAGTCGCTATTTTCCAGATAAACAAATACAAAATGTTACCCAAAGTTGTAATTGAGACTTTGACCTATTTAAAATTTATGGCATTTTGATTGTAGCGAAAGTTAATAAAAATGTGAAATATATATGAAAGCAGAATGCGTCATTGGCAACACCATTACCACCAGACCACGTTATCAAAAGTCACATTCTACATATGATTACCTTTAGCATTTTTGGGTGAATTATGAATATGCAAAGAAGTACAACTAACATTGTGATGTTTGTTGTTATCACGTTCCCCCAATAAATATATGAAATGACCCTGGAATTGTGTCTATGATTTTTCCAGTACTACGTATGGTCGACGGAAACTATACCTATGAATATTTATATTCTTTATCTTAATGATATCAATACACAAAACAGTTTTGATCAAGTAGACTTACAACCGACAGATTTACTATTAAACAAATAAATTTACTCGTATCAAGAATGTATATAGAATCTGTATTTTAATTTAGGTTAGCCACGGCTAGTTTTTTCTTCTCTACAATGTTAATATTTACACATAATTTTCATATTTTTAGTGTACTACACTAATATCGGTATTTTGTTGTTTAGTACACATTTGCATGTATTTATTTTATATGTTTCCAAGTATATTAAAAACATTTAGCTAAATATTAAACTGTCTGAATAAAGAAGCGAAGGGTAATGCTCTAGCATTTTTTTTTTTATTATTATGGATTTTTTGTTGCACAAGTAATGTCCCCGATGCAGTATATTTTGATGCAACAACGCTGTAAGTTGTTTTAATTTCCAACAGCCTCAATATATGACAGAACCTGGAGACAGACAGTAAACACAACATAATATTTTCATTGAATAGACCATCAAAGCATTAAAAGTTCACTGTTCACTGTTCATCTGTGGTCTGTCTGATTTATTAAGTTGCGGTTGGTTGTTTTTCTATTGCGAGAATACTCGTCAGTTCTGAACATGAATTATGTCAGAACTCAAATACCGGTATCGTGTCTTGTATATATTGATAAATTGCTTTTTTTAAGGAAATTGGTGATATTATTTTAGCAAAGTTACTATCAAGAGCTATGGATACTAATTATAAAATTTACTAATGTGGTCTACTTAGCCGAGCGGTAAGATAGAAGCTTTGAAAGTCAAACTAGACTTTAAAAAGCCCAGCAGTGGTTCGAGACACGAAAGTCCCAAAATAAGTAAACCATCTGTATAAGCCTAAAATAGTAAAAGGTTAAAGTTCATATATTCAAGAACAAAATAATAAACTTTAGATTCTAAAAAAAATCCACTGTTCAAACAATAGTGTGACGTCAGAAAAATGCATTATACATTAAATATATCAATCGACCAATCAATAGATACAACTGCCGGTATACTATGTAGTTTTATTCGTACAGTTATTGGTCAAAACGTGTACTGGTCCTAGGTGTAAACAAGGTTTAAAGCGTAAAATAGAATGATACGAACAATGTTGAGGACGGACAAATATTGTATAAATTCCCTTCTATAATATATACGTTAAGACTGTGTTAAATTTTATTCTTTACGAGCAGCGAAGGTATTTTATCACAAAATATCAGTAATAATACAGTCAAAGTATTTCCTTGTCATATTGTATTTTTGTCTGTCCATATAGTGACCCATAGATCAGTAGACAGTTTTCATTTGTATGCAACTAAATTAGTATAAGTTAGTGTGGTACCATTACACATACAGCTTTCTATACTTGAATAACGGTAAAACATACAAAACAGTTTACATATTTATCAAATTAGTTAAAAATAATAATGAAAATTCGGATTTCATACTTTATCGTACATCTATATGCATACATGTATGAGAAACATGATTAAACATATATTCAAACTACCTAATCATTGACAAAGATATACTATGGAAAATTTCCATAAACCACTTTATCAACACATATCAAAATAAATAGATATTAAATCTAACCACCCGTTTGTATCCGGATTAACTCTCTACTGCCTTGGTCCGCAGTGTTGTAGTCAATCATGAACCTGACTAAGAGTTGATTAATAATGATTATTAATTCATATATTAACGATAATTAGGAAAGTTAAATGAACAAATATCAGACTGTATCACACCTTTATATACATATCAGGAACATTATTAAAGAGGGCCTGAGTGGGTCAATGAGTTGGGTAGTTGGATTACCTTACAACTCATACCATCATATTACTAATACGATGTGGATTTGCACCCGGCTTTGTTATTACAAAAAAGGTGCACCGGACTCGCAGTTGCAAGTCATAATGTTTACCAGTTGCTTGCCCATGGTTGGTGGTTATTTCAGGGTACTCCTGCCTCTTCCAAAACTAAAGCTGGTCGCCATGATATAGCTGAAATATTGCTGAAAGTGGCGTTAAGCACCAAACCACAAACCCAAACCATTGATTAAAACTAAATTCAAGCTACAGAACAACTTAAATAGACCTACACAATAAACTTTCCAAAAGTTCACTGTTCAACAAAGATCAATACCAATAGATTTTAGATTGTAGTACATGCTTTGTCTGGATTGACAACTTCTGAGTAATATCACTAGCTCAAGCCGAACATTGCATCCGGATCTACTCTCTCTATCCACTGAGTTGGTCCTCAGTGTTGTATTCACTCAATACAATGCCAAAGCATTGATCAATTGTTTGTATTCATTCATATATTTATGATAATTAGTCCAATGAACCAATCGAGAAACTATAATAGTGTTATGCTTTCCTTAAAAGTAAATTTCACGTATTGGTGAACACCTGTTAGTTTTACTAAAAAACAAAATAATTGGACAACGTGGTTTGAATAAACCTCTTCAGGCACGCTTTAAGTTGGAATATTTGAGAGGCAGATAGTTTAAAAGTCATTGGGAGTAAGCATGTAAAATAACTTATAAGAGTTTATCCATTGATAT
Organism: Gigantidas platifrons; assembly: GCA_002080005.1. Taxonomy (NCBI): domain Eukaryota; kingdom Metazoa; phylum Mollusca; class Bivalvia; order Mytilida; family Modiolidae; genus Gigantidas; species Gigantidas platifrons. The sequence goes on from MJUT01034746.1 coordinate 11,456, forward strand.
TATTAATTCATAAATAAACGATAATTACGAAAGTCCAAAGAACCAACCGATTAACAATAATTGTACTATGCTTTCTCAAGATTAAACCTCACTAAGCTGAGGACACCTGTTAACTTCACTTAAGCTAAATAGTGGATGACGTGGTTTAAATAATATTTACCAAGAAGCGTTGAATATTAGAGAAAAATGTAAATCTTTGAGAGTAAGAACATTAAATAGCTTATAACAGGATAGCCAAAACCCAATACTACTATCTATGTCTGGGGAAGATGAACATTAGTGTTAGAAATCAATACCTACTAACTGTATATTACAATACTACTTGCATCATGTTAGTAATAGTCATCAAATGGTAGAATTCGTAATATCTATAATATATAATTTAAGTTGTTGGTACCACGATAGTGTTGATTGAAAATGGAAATTAATAAGATATCATCGTACTCACTAAGGTTAATATTCTTCAGATATTGATATATACATAAACTTATGTATATAGGTTACTGAATGGAACCTTAAACTGTGCCTTGTATAGCGGAGTTGTCCCCATATATTTTATAAATCAATAAACCGATTTTAAAATTGTATTATTATTGAACCAAACGAAGCTGCCTGTTTCAATGCTGAGTTGATTAATGGTTATTATTAATTCATATATTAACGATAATTAGGAAAGTCCAATGAACCAATATCAGACAGTATCGTACATGCATATACATATCAGAAACATGATTAAAACTAAATTCAAACTACCGAAAAACTTAAATAGACTTTCACAATAAACTTTCCAAACAATAAACTGATCAACACATATCAATATAAACATATTTTAGATTGTGATACATGTTGCTTCCCGACTGACAACCTCTATGATATCACCCGCTCAAACCGACAATTGTAGCCGGATCAAACTATCTACTGATTTTGTCCTCAGTGTTGTATTCACTCATGAGAATGATAAAGACTTGATCCATTCTTAGAATCAATTCATATACTAACGATAATTATGGAAGTCCAAATTAAGCAACGGAGTAACTCTTATGGTACTAGGCTTTCTCAAAAAGTACACCTCGCTTTCCTGAGGACATGTATTGACTTTAATAAAATAAAATATTGGAAGGCGTAGGTTAAATAATCTTTACCAGGCACACTTGAATATTAGATACTAATATTTGAGAGTAAACAAACTAAATAGCTTAATACAGGTCAACCAAAACCCAATGCAGCTATCTATATCTGAGGAAGATGGGTCTTAGTTTTAACAATGGATACAATACCTACTAACTGTACATTACAATACAACTTATAAATCATGTCAATAATAGTCATCAAACGGTAGAATTCGTAAGTTGTTGGTACGACGATGGTGTTGATTGAAAAGGGAAATTAATCAGAAATCATCGTACTCACTAAGGTTAATCTTCATCTGACATTGATATACACATAAGGTTATATATAGAGGTCACTGAATGAAACCTTAAAATGTGCATGTTATGGGGAGTTGTCCCCGTATATTATATAAATCAATAAACCGATTTTAAAATTGTATTATTACTGAACGAAAAGAAGTTGCCCGTTTCGGAAATACCGAATTCCTTTTAGCGCACGTCGACCTTGTTCTGAGTACTCAGTCTGAAAAAGAAACCCCTTATATCAAATGTGCAGCCGGTTAAATTGATAAGGTACCCGGTAACTATTGCACAACCATAGTTTGATATGGAACATCACACTACAAGCAAAATGTGTGTTATTCCATTATTTAGATGACAGATATAGGCTTATGACCACTTCTAATAGCTTTTGAATGAAGAAGTTGAGTAATACTATATCCATGTCAATTCTTGATGAGCTCTTCGTTTGGTTCCTATCATGGCTTCCTTGATAGCGGGTTGCTGCTAATAGGCAAACTACTGAAGCCAGGCTTCTCTGTGGCTAAATTGAAGTCATCACTGTATCCATGTCCCACATGACCATAGTAATATTCCGTGTGTCGTTGGGAGCATTTAAATTCGCCCGTTTAGTTCCGTGTTGTGATGTCCGCTACGATTGCCACGTAAAATCGATGTTCGATTCGAGTCATTGCCCGACATACAACATAAATAACACTAATCAAGACACGCACAAATAAATTAAAGCAAAGACAAAGTGAGCACTACAAGAAAAGCACAGACATGCAAGTTGGTAAAAATCTGAAATAACTAAAGCATGAAAAGCAGTTTAAATGCAGATATAACGTTATGGCTGAACAGAACTAAAATACTAAGATTACATGAAAGCGAAGCAAAATTAAAAGCTGATGTAACAAGCTACACAATAATAAAACTGAGTACAACATATAAAAGATGGACATAACCTATTTATTGTAAAAAAACACACTTTAAAAGTTAGCACAAACTGAGCATTTGCAAGCTTTCCCATTCCATGACTGAAATTCAATACGCGGGTTACACGGTGTGTACAACCTGAATGAGGTTATTTTTTCATGAACGGAACAAAAATTGCGATCAACCCTAAATTAAATAAAATTTAGTGGACACGGCGAGTTTCTGGAAAAATCATCTAAGGCTAAATATTGGAAAGCCAGATAATTTACCAGAAATCTCAGAAATTAAAATATTATTATTATTATATGAATACATTTTTGCATTGCGTTTGAAATAAAGACATACAACATGTTTGCTTAATTGGTGAATGATGTTGATGCTTTTTGTGTTGTTACAACTTATTGATGGTACTATATAAGTGTCTATTTATGCATAATGATAATATTAAGGTTATCGTATATCCTCAATGTTTAAAGCTATAAAACAGACAAATAATGGCTTAAGAATTTCGAACTCATTATCAATCCTTAG
>MJUT01034747.1:0-14222 GCA_002080005.1 Gigantidas platifrons
ATGTTGCTATTCTCGGGGAATATTAGGTTGTTGTATATGTTGCTACCTATAGAAAACAATGGAGTTGAAGAAAAAAAACATTAAATCTGCTACAAGGGTAATTCATCACTTTTTCCGAAATTTTGGCACATTTCCAAGAGTAGACAACTCTATGTATAGCCATTATAAGTTTATCACAAGAGTAAGGTGGTGCAGTCATAATTTTATTCCGTAAAGTATGTACATACATACATAGGCATGCATAATGTACAAATTCTATATTAAAGCAATTACGCATTTTACCCACAAAATATACCATTTTTTCTAATTTTCAATATGCCTTGTACGTGGAACGATATAGATTTTTTGCATGAATACTACCTATGATATAATTGATTATGATATAATTATTAAGCGTGTTCCGAATGCAAGGCATAGTGAAAATTCAGTCAGAACAATGCCTTTGCTGTACATTTCCCCATAGGCGCAATGCTAATCATATAGAGTATATATTCTGAAGACTAAAATGAATAGGCTTTAGAAATATAATGATGCCGCACAGTTTACTGGAGAAAAAAAAAATAGTCTCCTTTTGGGCCAACTTAGCATCTTATCGCAACCCATTAAAACTTGCGTTTTTCTAATTTTTTAATATGCCTTGCACGCGGAAGCAGATAGATATTTTGCATATACCCTTCTCATTAAGTACATGACGTATTGTATTAATGTCAAGCTGGTTCCGCGTGCAAGGCATAGTAAAAAATTAAGCTAAAAGGGGTCAGTTGATTACATTTTACCATAGGCCTAATGGTAATGCTGACCAATAGTGGTGTAAAAAGTCAACATATTTCTGAGTAGTACATCAATACTTACTGTTTCAAAAACTTATAACATCGGCCTTTCGAAAAATAGTAATAAAGATATGGTTCTGTAAAATATAATTTTACACCCTCTGCTTGGGCCGATTTAGGACCTTATCGCAACCCATCCCTTGAAATTGTTCTAGTTGTTCACGATGCCAACAACGTTGTTATTTTCGGACGAAATTATGAGTTCACCCCAGGTTTTCAGTGGGGTTCGTGTTACTCGATCTTTAGTTTTATATGTATGTCTTGTAGATAGTTGTCTGTTCTTTTGTACTTTTTCCTTTGGCCATTGTGTTGTCGATATACGGACTCTGATTACCCCTTTGGTATCTTCAAACTCTTCTTATCTATGTTCTTTAAAATAAATTGTCAATTCATAAACATGATGACGATTATTCCAGAAAGACATCGTGCGTACTAAATTATATATCTACGTTTTTATTACTATCACTGGGTCGATTCCTCTGCCTATGGACTATTAGTCCTCGTGGGCATATGCCCAGAAGTCAGAGTTTCGGCACTGGCATGGTATATGAAATATAATTATATTTTAAATTTCCAGTTCCTAATACTCATTAAAGAATAGTCACTTCAAAACTTATATGTATTATATGGTTAGGTACAAATAACCTCAGAATAACGAATGAATGAATGAACGAATGTTGTAAATAGAAATATTAAATGTATTTTTTTTATGCATAATAAATTTTTATAAATAAAACTATTTAATAAAATATGGTTTTATGTTGGTGTATGGTGTTGAACGCAACTTTCAACAATAATTTATTTATATCGTGACAGCCAGTTTTATTAGTGAAAGAAACCGGAGAAAATCATCGACATGTCCCAAGTCACTGACAAACTTTCTCACACAATGTTGCATCGAGTACATGAACGAGATTCGAACTCACAACTTTAGTGCTGATAGGTACTGATTGAATAGGTAGTTGTAAATCCAACTACCATACGATCACGAGCATGAGGGCACCAAATATGGTTTTTATTTTACAATGTTTCTATCGAAATAGAATATTATAAATAAATAAAATAAATATTGTATCTTATGATTATAGGTATGTTAAGTAAGCAATTCTTTGGTGAAGATAAAGAGTTAAATTTCGAATAGAATCTTAAAGTGAATAATTTTAACATTTGATAAATAAATTGTTTATATATATATAAGATAAAGAGTTAAATTTCGAATATATATATATAAATTGTTTATATGACCGATATATATATATATTTACAAGGTCGATCGAATTTGTGAATTTATTCAAATTATTTTACATAAATCTTCTTGCACTAAGAGAGAGCTTTTACAGTTGTTAGGCCATATGAATTTTGCAACACGTGTTATTATACCTGGAAGATCCTTTGTATCCTATCTTATTGAGCTATCAACGAGTGTATTCCAATCATTGACACATACAGGGCATTGGCACTACAATGATTGTAACAATATATAATATTAATATTAAACTACTATAACATAAATAAAATAAAATACACACAAAAGAGAGGTACAGAAGAAAATTATTTCATCTGTGATTTCAACCCTGTCATTGATTATGCACTAGAGGTGGCAACAGGCTCTTGTACAAGTAATTATCTCGTGAATTTATACACATGAACATGTGATAAAGGAGAGGTATAAAAGAAAATTCATAGCGAGTTAATAATCCACCTCGTCACTAATGCAAGAAATCAAGTACAATTAAGTGTAGTTGATCAGATACAAAAGTCACCAAGGGCCGGTGCTATATGGATACCTCACTATGTCAATATTCCTTTTCATTTAGACATAGTAGTATACTCCAGTTTGCATTAATTTTGAGAGTAAGTCCTCCTCGTGACTGATGCAAGGGAACAAATATATACATATAAAAAAAAAAAATATTAATCACAAACATATTAAATAATAAAGATACACACATGAATCTATAAAGTTGTTCAGATGCAAAAGTCACCAAAGGCTGATGCTTAAAGGACATAATGTTTGTCATATGCACCAAAGTATACATTTGTACAATGATATTCACATATATACTTGGATCTTTGCCACCTCCAGTATAACATGCCCATTGCTCCAATAACCAAGAAGAGGAGAAGAGAAGAAAACTTAATGTTTAAAATTAAATGATTCATTAGAGAACAACATACAAGCAGACAGACTGAAATGATCATGCAGTTTTTTCATTATTTTTAATGAATATGCATAATTCTGACAACATTTATTTGTTTTCAACATTCATTAACCATATAAATTTGTTCTTTGAATCCATTTTTTTTAAATTTGAGCAATTCTCCTCTATACATGATAATAGTTTATTTCTCCTGTCATTTAATGCATGACAATGGAGGAGGAAATGTATTTCATCCTCAACTTCATCACCGGAGCACCTGGAACATGTCCTATCGTGTCTGGGGATACCCTGATATCTACCTTTCTCAATCTTTAGAGAGTGTACTGAAAGGCGCAGCCGTGTAAGGCTTCTTCTTAATTCAAAATTATTAATTATTGACAAATATTTCTCACATCCAAAATTATTCTTACATAACATATAGTTGCTTAGTGTACCATCTGCATGTTTCTTTAAATTATTATTCCATTCTATTAAAAAATGATTCATGATATCTTTACTGCCTACATGGCTATTCATTGTGTTTTTTGATTTTGTAGTTCTTATTATATTTAATATATATTTCAAAGAAGCACACCATGAAACTTTGTTTGAATCAGATTGAATGTTAGATTCTATAAAGGCATCACTTAGTAATGGAACAAGGGAACATGCATTTTCAAATCTATAATAATATTTCACCATAGATTTCACAATATTATAGTACATAGGTAATCGGCCCAATTCTGATAAGACTGCAAAATTGGTTGCTTTGGAATGTACTCCAAGAATGTATTTACAAAATATTTGATGGAGTTTTTCTGCAGGACATTTATCACAGATTCTATCAAAGGTAACTATACCATTTCTGTATTTGGAAGTGAAAGGGTTAAACATGCCCCATATCTCACAGCCATACAACATTATTGAGGTAATTGTATGGTCAAAAACATGCATACTAGTTTTAACTGATGGATTTAAGGATAGTAAATCTTTTGAAAACTTAAAATATGCTTTAAGGGCCTTTTTATACAGTTCCTCTTGGGCAATAGTAAATGAACCCGATGAACAAAATGTTATACCTAGATATTTATATCTACTGACACACTCAAGTTGACCATCATTTACTTTAAAAGAATGGTTAAGGAGTCTACCCGCCCTGTTGAAAATCAGCACTTTTGTCTTATTAGTGTTAACAGTTAAGCACCAATCATTACAGTAGTCATTTAATATATTAATTTTCTTTTGGAGCCCTTCTGGTGACTTTGAAAGAAGAATTATGTCATCAGCGTATAATAAACAGTTAAGAGGTCTTCCATTTAGAACTATATCAGTATCTGAGTCTGACTCTTTCAGATACTTTGGTAACTCATTCATAAATATATTAAAGAGATTAGGTCTGAGATTGTCTACTTGCTTTACTCCTATTTTAATGTTATAACTATCAGTTATCACATTATTTACTTTTATACATGATTTACTCACTGAATACATACTTTTAATAGTATTATAGAATAGTGTGCCGACCCCCATTTCTAACAGCTTTATCTTAATCCCAGCATGGATAACAGTGTCATAAGCTTTCTGAAAATCAACAAAGCAGGCATAAACCCTACCATCTTTTCGGTTGCAATATTTATCTATTATAGTTTTCAAGACAAACATATGGTCAGAAGTCCTGGCCTTCTGCTTGAAGCCAATTTGGCTATCATCTATAATCTTGTATTTAACTAAAAACTTATCAAGGCGCATATTGAGCACACGATTGAATAATTTACCAATGGAACTAGTTATTGTGAGCCCACGATAGTTGCTTGGGTCAGCAATATCATTTGCTTTATATAATGGTGTTATATATCCTTCTTCCCAACTTGATGGGTATACCCCACTACTTAAACAGGCATTACAAACCTTTTTAAACCATTTTGTAAGAGTAGACTTACTACTTTTTATCATATTATTCGAGACATTATCTAAACCTGGGGATTTATTTAATTTTAGCTGAGAAATTGCAACATCAATTCCATTTTCAGATATCGGAAAATCAAGTTCATTGAAACATATCTCCTTTTCTAGGATTTTGAGCTTATTTTCTAATTCATTCACTCTGGAACGAAATTTTTCTTTCCCCTCATTTAGTCCCTGAAAATGTTTTAACAAATTTGATGGTGGTATACAGTCATTACTTGAATCATATTGTTTTTTCTTGTAGTTCATTGAGCATACTCCAGTATTGTTTTGGGTTGTTGTCACTCATAGATTCAAGCTCATGTAATAGATTATTTTTATATTCTTTTCTTTTAAACTTTCTCTGTTTGTTATATTCTCGATACAATTTGTAAAAATTATTTTTGACTTGCGGGTCTTTGGGAAATTTTGAGTATATTTTACCATAATTTACTAGATGTTGTCTCATATAACGCAACTCAGTGTTGTACCATTTTTTGTGTTTAATATTTCTTTTACCCTTTTTCTTGATTGATTTACGCAGAGAAATGTCTGCTGCACGAGTAAAACTATTTGCCAGAGAAGCAGCTGCATCGTTAACAGCCCTTTCTGTGTTAATATCAGTTATATTCAAAAAATTATAAATTTCAGATTTCAGAGGAGCTGAGGATAATGCATCTTGAAAAAGACCTACATAATCTTCTGACCATATGTATCTCTCTGGCATTGGGTGTACATAACAGTCATCCTTTAGATTAGGATTAATACTATAATTAGCTGACATTTCCCACTCTATTTTACAATGACAATCTGATAATGTGGGTATAAAATCTGATACTCTAAAATATAAAATATCATCAAGGGTTCCCTCAGACACAATAGCATAATCAACAACACTCTCACCATTAGGTGTATAGCATGTATAATTGCCCTGCAGGTCACCTAGTGTCCTGCCATTCAGTACTCTAAATTGGTGAATTATACAGAAATCTAGGAGTTCTTTCCCTCTTGTATCAATTTTAGAATCCATATTTTTACGTTTAAAAATATTCCTGTCAACAGGATACGATTCAAACAAGGGAACAAATTTGTCATCATCTTGTGGAATGAAATCAAGACCATTACCTATTCGCGCATTGAGATCACCACAAATTATGATATTGTCATTTCCAAAATTATCCCTAATATCTTTCTCAATACAGTCAAAAAGGTTTACATCATTACTCTTAGTATAAGAAGATAAAAAGGGGGGATAGTAAACTACACATATATATATATCTTTCTGGAAACCGAAAAAATCTTTACTCAACTTTATCCACTGGTAATCGGATTAGTGTTAGTCAATATTTTGACATGATCATTAACATGTGGTTTTCTTAAAATAGCTATACCCCCAAAAAATCTATTATTATATTTTGTAACTGGTCTACAAATAGGATGATAGTGGAAAGTTCTAATGCCATGAATATGAGAGTTATATCCCACATGAGTCTCTACTAGAAGAACAACATCATATTTTTCAATACTTTTAAGGAAAAGGGGATCACTAGTTTTATCGCAACCCTTTGTAATGAGTCCTCCCACATTCCAACAGCATATTTTTAGTGTTGAAAAAGACATGGAATTAAATTTCAAAATTGAAATGTATTAGCGTATGATAAAGTTTACAAATTTCTACTTCTATAGGAATAGAGGGATATAATAATAAAAAAAAAATCCAAAAAAAAATCAGCCTATTGTAATTACTTTACAATACTAGTATATGTATCTGACTAATTAACTGTGACTTATACAATATTATTATACTGGAGATGTGTTTCGTCCACGGCCACCTCTGTATCCTCGAAAGTAACCTCTGCCTCTTCTGTGTCGTGATCGACTACGGTCGGTTTTCCGAACAGGTAATGGAATGCCTAATGCAGAATGAATGACTTTTTTCATATTACCCGCTAATTGGGCGATGCCCTTTACACTTAGATGATATCCATCTTCTTGAAGAAAATCATAAATGGGCTCCCCTCCTACAGCCATATTACTATGATCAACACATAACACATTGATTTCTGAGAGCTTTTGCTTCATCATGGCATTTATTATTTGACCATTTGTATTGTGGATCATTGAATCTTTTCTTGGTGTTGTAAGTGATACAATTATTTTCACTTTTGTCCACTTTTTCTGTATTGTCGACACTATGTCGCACAACTCGTTGACACAAATTTGTGGTATTTTTACTTTGAGATCATTAGTGAGAACATGTAGAACGAATACATCAGGCGGATCACCAATTCCTGCTATGCAACTTCTTGTTTCATCCAACGTATACGCTGTGTATTTTTTTTACTTCTGCTGCAACAGTCAGCTTGTCCTCATTAATTCCTTTAGTATTTGATGTCACGATCAGATACACACTTGGCTTATCAGGTATGTCTCTAGCTTTCGTACTAGTTGTAGTAGAATCTGAAGCGCTATCTAGTTTATTTTTCACGATACTAACTTCTTCCAGTGTATCCGAAAGCTGTGCTTTAAGGGAAAGAGCTTCATCCTGCACTTTATTGAAGGTGAATTTCAAGTTGGAATATGCTTCAGATAGTTTGTCAATCTCCTTGTTTTTTTCATCTAGTTTAGTTGAAATGAATGACAGTGCATTACTGTTTGCTTCTACTAATTTATGTAGCCGACTTCTTGCTTCTTCTGTCATGATTTTCTCGTGTTTAATGGCATCTTCATACTGACTTTTGCATAACAACGAAGCATTTCTTTCATGTTGCAATTGTAACATCAATGACTGTTTCTCTTCAGTAAGTACTTTAATTTTATTTCGAACCGATTGAGTTTCTTCTTGTTCGCAGGTACTATCTCTCGACTTAATACTATCAACTGACTTATTAATACGTTTCAACTCAAATTTACAGTCCGCAACTTCTGACAAAATTTGTGTTGAATTAGTTATTTGACAATTTTCTAATTTCGTTATTGCATCAACCAGACTCTTTTCTAATCTTGTATCAATTTTGTCATGGTAGACACTGGACTCAACACTTTCATTTGTATCTTTATTGTCATGTGAGGTAATGATAGGATTTGCATCTAAATTGTTATTACTGTCTGTTTGTAGAGGATCATTTCTGCTCTGTGTGGGAATGTCATTATTTTCTTTATCTTGGATGACTTGATTTTGACCCAGAAAATCACTATGCTCAACCACTGTAAGGTCTTCCTCATTTGTATTAATATCAGTGTCATAATTCTCATCAGAAGAAATCAAGTTTTCAACTGACTTAATTCGTGTTTGTTCATTTTCTTCTGTAAATCCTGATGACTTGATACTTGTAATTACTTGGTCTAGTATATGTTTCAACATTTGAAAATGTTCAACAAACATGTGGTATCTTTGTCCTTGCACAATGATTGTGCCTGTTGTAACAAAAAATTTTAATTTATACTGAAGGGTATTTGGATTACTTTCTATGAGGTGTAGTTCAATTATTATTTTATTACCAGCACTGTTGCGATCAACCCACACGGAGGGTTCGTCATCCCACTTTACTAGGTACTCGGACCCCTCATTCCCCAAATTATCATAATACAGTACGTGTAGTGCTTTTATCCAAGGTTGAATTCGTTCTATAGTAGTGTAAAATGACAACATTCTTGCACTAGGTTCGTATAATGTAAGGTCGATTTCTTCATATTTACACTTTTTAGCTTTGCCGGTTCTTTTGTGAAATTTGGTGGGGAGGGAGTTTCTCGGGTAATCCACGATAATTTTCTCCATACTTAGATTGATTTCGACGTTCTCCATGTTGAACCACAACACCTATACTATATGTGACTAGAAAATAGTGGTATGAATGCTACTGTTCCACTATGTTCGCTGTGATCGGTGAAAAAAACACAATTTTTTCCAGTGAAATTTTCAGGCCGCCATTATCAGGGGCGATAACTCTATATCAATATAAGTGACGCTTTATCTCGTTTACAGATCGAAAAGTTCCGATTGTTGGCCCCACAAGCAGAGAAACAGCCGTGTCAATGTCCAGCCGTCTCCGAGGTAACGTGGCGTTAAATAAAACTGTGGAACATTAATGGACTTATGCTGTGGCAGACAGAACTAGATATTCTTATTATGTCGGATATTCACATTTTGAGAAATTTTTACTACTAAATGGTGTACAATGGTTTCGCAATTTATTACCTCCCATTTCGGAGGACATTTTAATCTTTTTTGTGGCATATTGTTTTGATACTTTAAAATTACAACATTCGATCAGTAAGTTGTATTTATGTGGAATACGCTATCAGTACATGAAATTAAATAGCACAAATCCATTTGAAACATCTGATAAGAATTATCTTAGCAGACTTTCTCTTATACTTAAATCAGTTAAGCGATTGCAAGGATTACATACTAGAACCAGATTGCCAATAACTTTCGAAATTCTTGAACAAATATGTAAAAAACTCAGTCAAGGTGTATTTAATTCTTTTATAGATTGTATGTTAGAAACTGCATGTATTGTAGCATTTTTTTGTTTTTTAAGGTGTGGAGAATTCACCGTAAAACAAGCCAATACTTTTGATAGTTCCGTACATTTATGTGTATCTGATGTAATTTTTTACGAAAACTATGCCCTTTTAAAACTTAAAGAATCAAAAACAGACCCTTTCAGGAAAGGAATATTTATACAATTACACAAGACTGACAATTTTATATGCCCCTTTTTGTCTTTGAAGAAATATCTCAAATATCGAACAAAGTTGTATACTAGTACACGTCCTTTAGATCCATTGTTTATAACTGGAAATTGTCAAGGATTGGACAGATACTACTTCTTAAGTAAAGTTAAACACGTTTTGCAATTGGTTGGTTATGACCCTAACCTTTATAATGGTCATTCTTTTCGTTCCGGTGCGGCTACTAGTGCTAGCAAGGTAAGAATGGAAGACCACTTGATAAAAAATCTAGGTAGATGGTCTTCAGAAAGCTACTGTAGATATATTAAAACATCCCCGTCAACAATCAAAAATGCTCAAAAAAGCCTTATGTTTCAGGAATTATTATTTTTGTATGATATGCCTACACAAACAGACATTGTTATTATCCTTAATATGCACTGTTAGTATTGTAAATAGTTAGTTCTGAATGTATGTTTATCTGCTTTATTATGATTTTTAAATCATCATTGACATGTTGAAGGTACCCACTCCACTTCATCCTTGGGGCACTCAGCTGATTCTCATCTGAGTTATGGACCTTTATGCAATTTCAAAAATTGGTCATTTCTGAAATTACATTTTTAACCCCCAAGAATTCAGCTCTTATACTTCATCCCCCGTCAATTCAACATATTTCGCAGCCCCTGCTGTGCTGCATCTTGGAGTCCCTGCTGTGCTCCTCTTTCTGTTTCGCAGCCCCTGCTGTGCTGCATCTTGGAGCCCCTGTTGTGCTCCTCTTTCTGTTTCGCAGCCCCTGCTGTGCTGCATCTTGGAGCCCCTGCTGTGCTCCTCTTTCTGGAACCCCTGCTGTGTTCCAGTTGATTTGACGGGAGTGTCGCTGCCAGCAAAATTTGCTTCTAATAATACTAAGAATTATGCTGGCAGGGACCGGACAAAATTATAAATTGATAGCTGAGATGATTCCCAAGGACCAAAACGTATAAATATATATTTTTCGTATTTTTTTTTAGTAGTAATACATTTATTATTTTTAAAATGTATAACTATATCTTCTTTAATTTACAACTTATCAGCAATTGCCATTTCACAATATGTCGACGATTAATCAGCTGTTCCAATATGTTAATGACCTTCTCATCGAGGTCGCGGGTTACCATTACGCTTTATTGCTTTCTTCACCCATTCGCCTGCACGGGTTACAGATGTTTCATTCATAACTATTATCTAGACGGTGATAAATTTTGAAGTAACAAGGTACTTCAGTAAATGATAATACTGTCATCATGTACACTGTACATAGTAAACAGAGAATACAACACTCACGTTATTAAGCACTTTGCGTCCATCGTCTGCACACTTTCTTTCAAGGAATTTAAAATTGAACACTTGAACATACACACAGACAAATTCAACACACGTAATTTAAGGAGCTCGAGTTAGCCCTTTGCGTCCGTCGTCTGTAAACGTCTTCTTCAAGGAATTCGGAGAATTATTAAATTTAATAAAATACACAGACAAATACAACAGGATCGAGTTAGCTCTTTGCGTCTGTCATCCTTAAAGGTTTCAGTGATATTTGGTACAATTACACAATCATACCAAACAGATACAAACAACAAACGGAAACGCATCGCTTAGCGTCTGTTCCTCATTAGCTACATACAACAAACGGATAGAGACCGAGATGTATAAAATAGTTTTATTTATAAAAATTGATTATGCATAAACAAATACATTTAATATTTGTATTTACAACATTCGTTCATTCATTCATTCGTTATTTCCTCATAACAGAGATCTGTATAAATACATAAATAGTTCAAATATACATTTCACAATATTATATACAAAACTACATACAAGGAATAATTTAAATATTATATATACATTGCATATTCTAGGTAAATGTATATAATGTTAGTAAGTGTTCACTTGCCGAGGCAGATCATGTATCCTGTTGATACTCTGTTTTAAACACGGTGGAACACATAGGTTCAATTTGACCCACATATACTTGATGTGATTTCCGTGTTTTTGACAGCAAATGCATCACATCAACGTTATACTGTTAAAAAAAAACTAGAGGCACCACTATGCCTGTATTGCCCAACTGGTCATTCATACACAGTTTGTGTTCAAATGACCACCCTTTAACACATTCAAAATAGGACTTTGGACAAAATATGGTCGTTATAACGTTTTTTTCCCTCTGATATCTCTGAAACCGAAAAAGATACTAATAAATCTTATAGTTAAAAAGAAATCAATCAGATTGGGTGTTGATCCATTAAAATTGGCTTTCAAGACCGTTACGCAAATACAATGCCTCATGCAAAGATATGATCTAAGTCGGTATCTTGGTATTCCCATTGATGTTGCTACATGTAAGGCGACGCTATCAACAGAGGTAATGTGCTCACATCTGTCAAAATTAAACTTATAAAAAAATAATTGAAAGTGTTATTAGTAAATGATATAAAATAGCAAATATTTAGTTTAATTGACTCGCTTGGACACGTTTTCTCTGCTAAAACTATAGACAATCTGCTGGTTGAACTAGAAAAATTTAACTAGCAATTTGATTTATATTTCATTCCAACTTATTGTACCTTCTTAGCTAGCATTCCTGCCACTGTCTATGTTTATGTTATTTGCTCTGGAGGTAGTGTGGGACCTTTCGAGACCAAATCTGCACAAGTTTTTAAAGCGGCCAATGAATTGCTTTTTTTGGATTTGTGTCTTCGGTGAATTAAGGTGATAGGTTAATTTTGGTGGTAAAGATGGAATTGTTGACCATCACAATTTAAACTTTTTTTTCACACCAAGGTTGTGCTTTGATAGAATGTAGTGGTGTACAAGAAAGCTACTGAAACTTAGTGTTTCTACTGGTTAAGCTAAAATCATCAGTAGGACAGTTTTATCGTCGACATCATGACTTGGTCAACCGTTACAGCATATATGTGTCACAGATGGCCGCCTATTTCTGCTTGCAGTAACAATCTCGTCATTGATTGCTTATCATGGAATTTTACACCTGGATAGGGGAGCAATATCTGCCATTCCCTTCCGGAGCACCTTGAACTCACTCCTGTATTAAGTGTTCTATCGTTAGTATTCCAGTGTTTTTTTTTCATTCAATTACCTTTTTTTTCATTCAAATTGTTCCTAATTGACAATTACCCTTTTTAGTGTTATTTCGACGCATGACATGACAAACGCAAAGAAATTCTTATTTTTTTTACACTTTTATAACAATTAACAAATACAAAAATATAGACTATATTGACCCCACCCTAAGAATAAGAGATAAAACAACTAGTAGTGCAAAGACTAACACTATCTTGTTATTGTAATCCATATACATGTATTATTCAACAAATAGTTCATGGCACTAAGGGCCATAAGGCAGTTTATGGACCGGGATGTCACCCACAAAATATTATATGGACCGAAGCGAATCTGAGGTCCATATACTATTTTGTGGGTGACATACTGGTCCATAAACTGCCATTTGGCCCGAAGTGCCATAAACTATTTGTTATATTATACTCAATACATGCAAATCTGGCAGACGACATGTTTTTGTTGTTGTTATATATCTAAGACTAAAATATTGACCGGCTGCGCTAACAAAGACAAATAGGGAAAATATAAACGTAAAGTATAATATAAAAGAATATTTATCCTGCACTTGTTCTATCTGAGCAGTCATTTTTTGTTATATATACTCTGACCTACCCACATAATAACTTTTTTGGTACTGCTGTCACATGTTGCCTGTCGAGATTTGGGAACCTAGTTGTAGATCCAGTTCACTTCCTGTTGACTGAAAATATAAAAAAAAGACCAATCAAGGGATAATTATATAATTTTTTTTAACTCAAAATATAAACGTCGATGGATTAATGTGATTTTTCGGCTGGATAGATACAAATATTAATGCAATATATTAAAATATAAAGTGTTCATTCTGCACAAAACTGTGAAAAGGCTCCATGAACTTAGACTTTTCTCAATTTTGAAGCCTCCTACGTTATATTTTAAGACACTCCACTGATTTTGTTTATCAATACATGTATCTAAATTTTCGTGAATTGCCAACAATAACGTGTTTCTATGATAAAACACATATTCGTGGGCTATTTTATTCGTGGATTCCAAATTTTCCCTAAAAATTATAAAGGAATTGTGTGATGATTAATTAGTGCCCCCACCCTCCCCGTAAGTCGAATGACAGCATTATACTTCGCTATATTCTTTAAATTTCTGGATTGGTTGATCCCTGTGATCCATGAAAAATGGTTCCACACGAATACATCGCATTAACAATATATCATGATATTAAATGCATTACGGCTAAGATAAAGTTCGGAATAATCATAAGATTATGATCCGCAAAAACAATTCAAAATGAAGCGAAAACAAAACATGAAATACGTATAGGTTAAACAATAGTTTTCCTTTTTTTATGAACTTTAAAGCTCGAGGTTAAACTAGTGTTTAACTAATTTAGAACATAATAACATATCCGAGAAAAATAAAAGAAACAATAATTAGCAATAATTAGTTAAATAATGAACTTTCAGTATCTGTACAGAGAAAAATGTATTCACTTAGAAAGTCTAAA
>MJUT01034750.1:0-14315 GCA_002080005.1 Gigantidas platifrons
TGTGACACCTGCAATAACTTTGTCTACTGCCATACTCAGAATCTGAAACCCTGCTATGTACAATTTAAAGGTTATTCCGGGTATATACGAATTTGAGAATCATAGATTTTTGTGAATTTAGTAGGCTTTTTGATCCCTTCACTATTGTTAATTATCCGTCTAGCCGTCTACTAAGTACAGTGAAACCCTTGAATAAACCGGAATCATGTATAGCCTGTGTATAATCTAACTT
This sequence comes from Gigantidas platifrons, assembly GCA_002080005.1. NCBI lineage: Eukaryota > Metazoa > Mollusca > Bivalvia > Mytilida > Modiolidae > Gigantidas > Gigantidas platifrons. The sequence continues at coordinate 233 of MJUT01034750.1, forward strand.
TAATGTCTAATGCTTTTCCTAAATTTAACCTGTATGTATGGATCAAACACATATCCATTGTGAAAGCAAAAGTTGTTGTCGTTGGTCCGGGGTGAGTTCGGTTTAGATATATTTCACTCTATTAGTTATCGGACATTTCACTGATATGCTTTGTTTCATATCTTTTGTTCAAGGATTGGAGTCCTCTACACATCGCCACTAAGAATAACAATGTAGAAGCCGCCAAACTTTTGTTATTGAATGGTGTAAACATAAACGCAAAAGATGACACTGTAAGTATATCTGTATGTTAATTAAGTATAACAAATTTTTCTTTTTTCTAAATCAACACATTGAGTTGAACATAAAATCAATCACAGCAGCATTGTTCAGAAAACCATTAAGTTGCTATATGAATAAAAAAAGTGAGAACAATTTTCATGGAGATATATAATAATGATAGAAGCAGGCCAAAATATAGGTCATGTATTTGGTATATACAACAAAACTTAACAAGATCTTCACCAACGCCCCTTACACAATAACAGCGAAACACATATACAAAAACAATAAAGAAAACATTCACAGAATCCATTCATCTCAACAAACAATAAATAAAACATTCACAGTTTCCATTCATCTCAACACACGATAAAGAAAACATTCACAGATTCCATTCATCTTAACAAACGATAAAGAACACATTCACAGATTCCATTCATCTTAACAAACGATAAAGAACACATTCACAGATTCCATTAATATAAATCGATGATAAAGCACATTCACGGATTCCATTAAAAAAATCACAGATCCGATTCATATAAAAATAAAAATGAAAAACAAATCACGGAGTCCATCCATATCAACAGATAATGTAAAAAAATGCATTTATAGATTCCATTCATATTAATAAACAATAAAGAAAAGATACACATATTCCATTCATATAAACAAACGGTAAAGAAAACATTCATATGTTGCACTCAGTTAACAAACATTAAAGAAAACATTCGCATATTCCATTCATATAAAGGTTCAATAAAGAAAACATTCACAGATTCTATTCATTTAAAAATATAATAATGAAAACTGTCACAGATTCCTGGAAATCCATTGTACCAATTGTTCAATCTCTCTCTCATTTCTATATAATGTTTTGATATAATAGTTGAACATGTTCTCTCCCCATGGTATATTTGCCCCTGAACTGTAACCAATAGATAACCAATCAATCGTTACCTCTTCAGCTTAAATTATTTAAATAAATAGAACGTCCAACTCCTATACCGAAGGAATCGAATTTTTGACATGCAAATTTCTGGGTTTAAGCTTAGCATTGACGAAAAGACAAGAACTGCAGAAAATATCTTAAGGATTAAACGCATTTATTTGTTTATTGGTGCATGACCTGGACCAATTCACTCACAAACAAATACAAGTCATTTCCGGAGTTTATTGATGTATAACCTGGACCAATTCACTCACAAACAAATGAACTTTTATTTGTTTGTGAGTGAATTGGTACAGGTTATACATCAATAAACTCCGGAAAAATGCGTTTAATCCTTTTAATTATGTAAATAAGTATTTTTTTCACTTGTTTTGAAAATTTACCTTTGGTGATCTCCAGTACGTACACATACATTCCATTGATCTGTGTCGCGCATGAATATAGAGTGGAATCGACATAGCTAAAATGTAGTCCATCACATTGGGGCTAATCAAATATAAATAAAGGCTTTTTTTTCATTGGCATTTATTTTTTATTTCATATCTAACAATAAGTATCGATTATTAACAGTAAACATTTTTCTTTTATCTTTTTTTATTATCGGAAATCCAAGCCGTCATTTTGTTTACATTACGAAAAAAGTAGTCCATTGAACATCGTCTCTCGAAAAATAACCTGACAAAAACCCCGCCTCCATAAGCGCTTATACCCAATCAGAGTAAAGGATGTCTAATTATGAAATCATATTAAAATTATATACTTATATACACCAAGAACAGTTTTTATTTTTATTCAAAGCATTTCAAAAACCTTTTATAACATTAACATATATTGTATGTATGTCAATGGTTATGCTTAAGGTAATGCTTATATAGCAATAAGTGAGAAGTACTTGAACTATCCAGAATAGTATTACTTGGCTTGTACTTTTCTTGTTGTAAATATAAACTTCCTTGTTAATGCTAAGAGTATCATAAATAACACCACGTTTGGTCTAGGTTATTAGAAAGTGAGAACCGATGAATGCGTATTATATTTCACTGAAAACAACACTATTCTAATGATGCAGTTTTCCTTTATTAAGTCATTATATTCCTGTGATGACATGGATGGACACCTATTAATCATTGCCAAATTAAAATATTTACTTGAAATTATATATAACTGGATTCCATAGCTAGACAAGTATTATCAGTATTACTACATTTGTTGATATAACATGGTTGTAGTTGTTTTCTAGTTACACTATATTGACTTGGTTTCCATAGTTGCACGATATTGAATGTATTACAACACTTCGCAGGCTTTGAGAAATCCAGTGTAGTATTTTAAATCATTAAACTTCCAAAAGGTAGGAATTCTGCACGTGTATTTCTCAGGCTTTGGGAAACAAGACAGTGTAGAATTATGGATAATTAATCTTCCAAAAGTTAGAGATTCTGCACCTATATTTCTCAGGCTTTTTGAATAATAGTTAAAGGCACGCCAAACACTACTTTTGATATGGTGTTCAGCTACTAAATATGTGTTTGATAATTAAACAAAAGGCTTATCTTATTATTGTGTTAGCAGTTAGTACATTAGCATACTGGTAATAGTCAACTGTTTAATAATCAATGACGCATGCTAATATATGACACCTTCATAGTGTTCAGTTATTAAACATATACCAACATTAGCACATAACATTCTACACTAATATGAGATATAAGATACACAAGAAATTAGTATCACGATTTCAATTTGGAAATACAAGACAAAGCTTTGTTCACATAAAACTATTTGCCTGAATACACATATATATATACAAAGTTAATAGACTGTTAATTGAGACTTGATGTGGCGATGCTTAGAAAAAGGGCAAAGACGAGATTTAGCGAGTCTTGACATTCGTTGCATTCCGAGCCACATACATTATATTTATACCGTCAATACACCAATATTATATTTATCTTGGAATAATATTTCCAAAAAAAATCGTATTAAATTTTATAATAAAAAAAAAGATAGCAAAACCCCAATGATACCTCATGCGTAGTAATGAATACATGTGTGACACGGTCATTATTCAACAATAAGCACTCACAAAATGAAACAGGGCATGATTAACGAATTATTTACAGAGGTAACACTAGTTATTACTTGTGAATTAAAATGAATAGTCAAGCGCATTGTTTTGCACAATATTGTGAACCGTTTTTTTATTACATTTTTCTTGCAGTTCGCTGAAAATGTTCGCGGTTGTTGTCTCTAAGCGGTGTGGCTTAATAGCTTTATTAGGCTAATGTGGAAAGTGTTATTATAACACTGTTATAATAAAGCAACAGTTTATTTCAACCTATTTATTATGACAAAAAATAACCCAATTTGGTTGTTTCGAATCATGTCAATTCCGACCACGTTCCGTCTTTTTCGTGTCTTAACGTCTGCACAAATAGGCAGGCGACTTCCGGTGTTTACGCTATTACTGTGACAACGTCAGCATATCATAGTCGTATATGCGGTAGATTATAAGTAATTGTAATATGGAGACGCCAAGGAAACCACTGAATAAATACTGGTGTTCGGTACCCCACTATAAATCTTATACAAGAAACATATACATCAAGGCAGATCGTTTTCATTTCATGATGCTGACAGCCGCAAATAAAGAAAGAAAACAAATTTAATTTTAAAGAATTATTTGTCTCTGGGTTGAAGTCTTTGATACAAATAAAATAATTCAATTGATATCTGTCTTTTACAGAAAATGTTAAGATATGTTTAGCTTGAGAATCGAACGTTAAAACGGCACATATCGATTGGAGTTTTTGTTGTGTACATTGACACCGGAAGCTCAGGACCTTTAGTTCCATCGAAATCACGTGATCTGGCAGACGAAAATAACAAAATTTTGACGGAATGGAAATGATTCGAAAGAACCCTATTGCATAATAGATATAGTAATTACTACTGTAATTAGTCTAGTTAATGTATCTTTAGACATTGTAAATGTTATTGTTGAAATATTGACGCATTTTATCCACATATGATGATCTCAGCATCCGGATATAATGATTGCATTGACTTTATCCATGTTGTGACATTGAGAAGAGTTTGAAGATACCAAAGGGGCAATCAGAATCCGTATATCGAAGAAGAACAGACAACGATCTACAAAACATACATATAAAACTAAAGATCGAGTAACACGAACTCAACTAAAAACCGTGGGTGAACTCAAGTTCTCCGGAAGGGTACGCCATTCCTGCTCCACTAGTGGCACCCGTCATGTTAATCTAGTCACAAACCCGGTAATAAGTCGTGACTAAGGAAAAGACCGTGAAGTGCTGACGACATATCCGTGGTCCGTCTAAATTATTTTCCGTTTTTCTTGAATAATTACAGAAAATATATGATATATTCAAATCATATATAATTCCTCGAATTATGCCGTGTTTTCGCTGACTTTTAGTTTGTGAAGTGTAAATGACGAAAAACTAAATCTTATCAATACGTGGGGCACAAAATATTGCTTTCCATTGTATTGTGACATATACAATTACTTTGTTTAATATCAGTAGTATATAGGGACGGAAAAAGCCACATTTGAGGAGGATTGAAGGGATCGGACCATTGTACATACGTGACCGGAAGTGACGTCGAGTCCCTTTGGCGAGATATGCGCATGCGCAACCGGAAGTTGTACAATATCCTCCCTAGTGGGGCCTTTTCTTCGGTAGGGACGTCATCAAACGTCACCCGTAGGGCTTTCCTTGGAACTGGAAGTGCCCTTGGGGTGCTGTCTAGGACGTCCGCGTCTATATTTTTCTACGAACTAGTCCTTTCACTGGTTATCTGCCCCCTTTTATTTTATTTTCATATAATATATAATATTCAATAATGGTTTTCACCTACAGTGTTTTCGGCTGTTTTGTGTAGTACTCCATGGATGTCCGCGTTCTCACTGTAGGGGTACTAAATAACCTAATAATGAAATGGTACATTTGAAAATTTCCAGAGTTTCTCTTTTTTCGTGTTGTGGGTAGAACTTCAACTCTATTGCTGCTGCTGCTCCGGCGGCGGCGTTTGCGGTTGCGGCGGCACACAACATTCTGTCAGCGGCGGTGGCAGCTGCTGCTGCTGCTGCTCTGGGGTAAACGTGTATGGCTGCTGCGACTGAGGCTGCTGCTCTGGGGTACGCGTGTATGGTTGCTGCTGTTGCTGCTGCTGCTCTGGTGTAAACGTGTATGGCTGCTGCTGCTCTGAGGTAGACGTATATGGCTGCTGCTGTTGCTGCTGCTGCTCTGGGGTAAACCTGCATGGTTGCTGCTACTACTGCTGCTGCTCTTACATTTCTTCGATATTTTCCATATCATTTCACAATTCAACCTAACCTTCTTCCGCATTTTCCTTATCTTTTCACTATTCAAATTACTTTTCTTCCATATTTTACATATCATTTCACAAATCAACCTACTTTTCTTCCGCATTTTCGAAATCTTTTCACTATTCAACTTACTTTTCTTCCGCATTTTCCAGAGCATTTCACTATTCAACTTGCATTTCTTCCATATTTTCCATATCTTTTCATTATTCAATTCGGGTTTCTTCCATATTTTCCATATCTTTTCAGAATTCAACTTTCCTTTCTTTCGCATTTTCCTTATCTTTTCACTATTCAAATTACTTTTCTTCCATATTTTACATATCATTTCACAAATCAACCTACTTTTCTTCCGCATTTTCCAAATCTTTTCACTATTCAACTTACTTTTCTTTCGTATTTTCCAGAGCATTCTACTATTCAACTTGCATTTCTTCCATATTTACCATATCTTTTCATTATTCATTTTGGGTTTCTTCCGCATTTTCTATATCATTTCACTATTCAACTTATTTTTTCGTCCATATTGTCCATACCCTTTCACTATTCCACTTATTTGTCTACCATATTTCCCATACCTTTTCACTATTCAACTTGGCCTTCTGCCATATTTTTCATAGCTTTTCACTCTTCAACATGCCATTCTTCCATATTGTCCATATATTTTCACTATTCAACTTGGGTTTATTTCATATTTTCCATATCATTTCACAATTCAACCTACTTTTCTGTCGCATTTTCCATATATTTTCACTATTCAACTTGGGTTTCTTCCGCATTTTCCATATCTAATCACAATTCAACTTGGCTTTCTTCCGCATTTTCCATACCTTTTCACTTTTCAATTTGCCATTCTTCCATATTGTCCATATCTTTTCACCATTCAACTTGCCTTTCTTCGATCATGTCCATGTCATTTCACTATTCTACTTTGGTTTCTTCTATATTTTCCATATCATTTCACAATGCAACCTACTTTTCTTTCGCATTTTACATATCTTTTCACTCTTCAACTTGCCATTCTTCCATGTTGTCCATACCTTTTTCACTATTCAACTTGCCATTATTCCATATTATCCATATCTTTTCACTATTCAACTTATTTTTCTTCCATATTTTCCACACCTTTTCATTATTCAGCTTGGCCCTCTTCCATATTTTTCATAGCTTTTCACTCTTCAACATGCCATTCTTCCACATCGTCCATATCTTTTCACCATTCAACTTGCCTTTCTTCGATCATTTCCATATCATTTCACTATTCTACTTGGGCTTTTTCTATATTTTCCTTAGCATTTCACAATGCAACATAAATTTCTTCCGCATTTTCTTTATCTTTTCACTATTGAACTTGGCTTTCTTCCATATTTTCCATATCATTTCACAATTCAACCTACTTTTCTTCAGGACTTTCCATATCTTTTCACTATTGAAATTGGCTTTCTTCCATATTGTTCATATGTTTTCACGATTCACCTTTTTTTCTACAATATTTTCGATACCTTTTCACTGTTCAACTTGTCTTTCTTCCATATTTTCCATACCTTTTCACTATTCAACCTACTTTTCTTCCATATTGTCCATATCTTTTCACCATTCAACTTATTTTTCTTATATATTTTATACACCTTTTCACTATTCTACTTGACTTTCTTCCATATTTTCCATACATTTTCAGTATTAAACTTGCTTTTCTTCCATATTTTCCTGATCATTTCACAATTCAACCTACTTTTCCTCCATATTTTCCATACCTTTTCACTATTCAACTTGCCTTTCTTCCATATTTTCCCTATCTTTTCACATTTTAACTTGCCTTTCTTCCGTATTTTCCTTATCATTTCACAATTCAACCTACTTTTCCTCCATATTTTCCATATCTTTTCACTATTCAACTTGCCTTTCTTCCATATTTCCCTTATCTTTTGACTATTCAAATTACTTTTTTTTCAATATTTTCCATATCATTTCACCCATCAACATACATTTCTTCCGTATTTTCCATATCTTTTCACTATTCAACTTGGCTTTCTTCCATATTTTCCATATATTTTCACAATTCAACTTGCCTTTATTCCATGTTTTCCAAAATCATTTCACTATTCAAGTTATCTTTCTTCCATATTTTCCTTATCTTTTCACTATTCAAATTACTTTTCTTCCACATTTTCCATATCATTTCACATTTCTACCTACTTTACTTCCGCATTTTCCATATCTTTTCACTATTCAACTTACTTTTCTTCCATATTTTCCATAGCATTTCACTATTCAACTTGCCTTTCTTCTATATTTTCCATATCCTTTCACTATTCAATTTGGGTTTCTTCGAAATTTTCCATATCTTATCAGAATTCAACTTGCCTTTCTTCCGCATTTTCCATATCTTATCACAATGCAACCCACTTTCTTACGCATTTTCAATATCTATTCACTATTCAACTTATTTGTCTTCCATATTTTCCATACCTTTTAAATATTCAGCTTGGCAGTCGTCCATATTGTCCATACCTTTTCACTCTTCAACTTGCCATTCTTCCATATTGTCCATACCTTTTCACTCATCATCTTGCCATTCTTCCATATTTTTCATATATTTTCATTATTCAACTTATTTTTCTTCAATAATTTCCACACCTTTTCATTATTCAACTTGACCTTCTTCCATATTTTCCATATCTTTTCACTATCCAACTTGGGTTTCTTCCATATTTTTCATATCTTTTCATAATGCAACTTACTTTTCTTCCATATTTTCCATAGCATTTCACTATTCAACTTGCCTTTCTTCCATATTTTCCATCTCTTTTCACTATTCAAAAGTTAGTGTCGAGTGTGAGGGATGTGTTCGGTTTTGAGAGATTTCATTCAAATATATATCGGACATTCCGATGATGTGTTTATTATATCTCTTGCCACTGCTTTATATCTTTTGTTCAAGGGTTGGAGTGCTCTATACATCGCCGTTAGCAACCAAAATGTAGAAGTCGCCAAACTTTTGCTATTGAATGAAGCAAACGTAGACGCCACAACTATCGATGTAAGTATATCTGTATGTTAAGTAAGTATTATACATTTCTGTTTTTTTTTCTAAATCACCCAACTGGAATGATAATAAAAATAATCACATCAGCATTAACCACTGTTTTGATTGATTGGTCTGGCAAACCAATAAGTTGATATATAGAAAATAAGTCAGAATGAAAATGTTTATATGCAGATAAATAATAATGACAGAAGCAGGTCGAAATATAGGTTCTGTATTTAAATATAGCAACAACACTTTGCGCGAATTTTACCAACGCCACTTGAACACTATCTAGATCACCACAAGAAAAACACATATAAGCAAATACAGGAAACATTCACAAATTCGATTCATTTAAACAAGCAATACATAATATGCACATATGTTCTATTAATATAAATTTACAATTAAAATAAAACACTTTCACTGATTCCATTCATATAACGGCGAACAAAACTTCAGAAGACTCCATTTTTATAAACAAGCGACGAAGAAAACATTCACAGATTCCATTCATAAAAACAAACCATCAAGAAAACATTCACATATTCCATTCATAGAAACAAACCATAAAGAAAACATTCACATGTTCCATTCATAAAAACAAACCATAAAGAAAACATTCACATATGCCATTCATTAAAAACACACCATAAAGAAAACATTCACATATTCCATTCATAAAAACAAACCATAAAAAACATTCACAGATTACATTCATAAAAACAAACCATACAGAAAACATTCACATATTCCATTCATAAAAACAAACAATAAAGAAAGCATTCACATATTCCATTCATAAAAACAAACCATACAGAAACATTCACTTATTCCATTCGTATAAATAAATGGCATAGAAAACATCAGGAAAACCCATTCATATAAACAAACGAAGAAAAAACATTCACAGATTCCACTCATAAAACAAACCATAAAGAACCATTCACATATTCCATTTATATAAACAGATAGTAAACACATTCACATATTCCTTTCAGGTTAACAGATATTTAAAAAGTACTCACTGATTCCATTCATTAAAACAAACGATTAAGAACAAAATATTCACAGATTCAATTCATACAGCAAACGATTAAGAAAACATTCACAGATTCCTCTAGAGATGTATTGTCCCAATTGTGTGATACCTGTCTCATTTCTATGGGGTGTTTTGATATAATAGTCGAACAGTATTGCAGGTAGGAAAACCAATTACAGAGGTTGCACAACTTGGAGACTGGAACAATATTGGGTCTTTAAACCACTACTCTGTCCCTTCCATAAAACAACAAGGGGAAGCGGCTCATACTATTTCTAGTGTAATGATCCCAGACCACAATATTTTATCTTGTGTGTCTGATATTCGTGACAATCTAGAGTGTACAGTTGAAATTGTGGATGATATGAATCAGCCAGTACCGTTCACTGTAGTGCCTGTAACTGAACCAAATATTTGTGTCAGTCAAAAGTCAAATGTAACAAGCAAGAAGATTAAGTCAGAAAAAAGAGGAAAACCCATTTTCAATGTTTCACGGAGCAATCATAAATGGTGGTACAATTAATGTCCATATTGTTACTGGCAGTAATACAAGAAACAAAGACATGTATAGCAGCTCAATAACAAATGAAATTGTTCATCCCAAGAGTAACTGTGATGAAACAAGAAACACAAGGACTGTTCATGCCTCAGGCCAAAACAGCTACCCTCCGACTAATAACTAGGCAAATACGGAAATCATCATGTAATAATATCGTACGATTTATTGTTTGCAAACTTGGCTTTTCAAGAATATAACTAAATATATGATAATAAATAAAAAAAAAACCACACTGCTCGAATGATGTTTAACAGCAATTGTTTTACATGTATGTCTAGCATACATGTAGTATCTATATTTTTATTCTTTAATATTTATTTTTAGGGTTGGACGCCTCTACATATTGCATCAACATGTGGATGTGCTGAAATAGTTAGATTGCTACTTTTATTTGGAGCAGATATGGACATAGTAAACACAGAGGTACGCACATTTACGATATTTTGTTTCATATGTGTAGGCTATTTATTCAGTCAACATGCTTACTTTATCTCTATGGACAATATGACATCCATGAAAATAAATACAAAAATATAATATGGATTACTTACATTTTGATTCTCAGTTTGCATAAATAGTTTGTGTGTGTCTACAATTTAAGCCCAGCAAAAAAGAAAGATAATTATAATAGGTGGTTGTATTGGTTCTCGTTTCAATATTTTTTCAGGATAAAACACCTTACCAACTTGCAGTGGGAAAAGGTCATTCAGATGTCATTAGTGTTTACAAGGTAATATATCTTCGAAATAAATACATAGACACTTTAACTGTTAAACAAAGACACATATATTTATGTAGAATTTCATGCAACATACCGATAATAAACGATGTTACATTTGATCATTTAAATTTTGATTAAAATCGTTATTTCCTGATGTCCTGCTAAAGTAAAACAGTAATAGCATGAATGTGTGTAAGAAAAGTTTGAAGATACCAAGGGGTAATCAAAAGCCAATCGACAAAAGACAGACAACAACAATGGTCAAAAGAAAAAGGACAAAGGAATAAACACTAGTCTACAAAACAATATACAGAAAAACTAAAGATCGAGCAACATGAACCCCACTAAATGCCGGGTGTGCACTGAGATGCTCCTGACGGGTAAGCATTTCCAGATCCATATGTGGCACCCGTCGTGCTACTCTTGTTATCAACCAGGTTATAAACAAAATGTTATTCACTACTATTCGTACAATAATCATATTATACACAAAGAACAAAGTTAAGCACCCCCTGATATAATAAAGCATAATAAGTTATGCTAAGTTTAGATTATAATATCTATATTGATCATAGCAAGAACAATGTTCCATTAAAATGATATGCTCACACAGGTGTGACCATTATGTCTAATATCGACTAGTCATGCACATGAACCATGCTTCTCACGCATTACTCAAAATTCAGCATGTTCACGCTTCGAATTTGGGTATTTAAGTCCGGTGTTTAAATTTGTTTATTCATTCTCAGTAAGCATGACACAAAGGCGAATATCAGAAGCACAAAAATGGCAAATAGTCGGCATGCATATAAAAGGGATGTCCTTCAAAGCTATTGGACGTCATATGGGCTACCAATATACTGTAGTCAGCCGACTGGTGAGAAAACACACACAAACCAACAATGTGAAAGACTTGCCGAGATCCGGCAGATATCTGTTCGTGACGACAGGGCATTGCAGCATTTGGTTAGATGGATGCCATTCGCAAACAGTTCCGTACTCAAACAACACTGGCTGCCCAATAGACGTTTGTCAGCAAGAACATTTAGAAACCGTGGAAATCAGCGGGACGTAGGTCAAGGAGAGTCATTAAACGTCCACTGTTGGTAGACCGACATCGACGAGCACGTTTGGCATGGTGCTTAGTACGACGTGGTTGGAATTTAAGGACATGGCGCAAGATCCATTGGTCAGACGAGAGCCGTCTCTGCTTCATGTAACCGACGGCGGATGAGGGTTCGGAGACACACAAATACATCCTATACCAAAGGAACAGCCAGTCAACTGTCCCTTACGGTAGATGCTCAGTAATGGTTTGGGTTGTATCTCATGACTGCAAGCTGGATTTATTCACCATACAAGGCAACATAACTGGTGATCAGTCCACCAGAGACGTCTTACAACCAGTTCTTGTCCCCCATTTCGACATCCACCCACTAGCTACAAAGCCTGTGTATATGGATGACAACGCCATGCCTCATCGTCCAAGCCCAATAACCGCCTATATCCAAAGTGAAGCCGTGACGTCGGGTTCCTTGGCCAGCCATGAGCCCAGATTTGAATCCCATAGAGCATATTTGGGACATGTTAGGCCGTCGTATACAGACTCGGGAACCTCCTGTGCAAAACATTCGTCAGTTGGAAGCAGCATAGCATCGGGAATGGCAGCAGCTATCACAACAGGACATACGACGTCTATCTGGAGGGATGAGACGCAAGGTTGAGATCGTCATCCAAGCACATGGGGGTTACGTTACACCCGGTACTGAACTTTGAACAATAGATGTCGTCAAGTGATTCATAAGTCACGTCTTGTGTTACTACAAAAAAAGGCCTTGTGATATTGTGATTAAATATTCATTAAATTAAATGTTTTCTTAATTTTTTGTGGTTTCTTACAGCCAATATAATGTCCTCACAAGTCACCATTGTGGTCTTGAGATTACCTGGTCAGTAATCTCGTTATATTTATATCATTTGTCATTTCAAAAATAACATGGAGGTCCTTAGCTTTTTTCTTTGTGTATATAATGATTAATAATACTTGATGTATGTCCTCATGAATTATAATGGTTTGTTTTCTTTTGTAGGCATATTTGTCAGAAGGTGTGTATGGAACATATATATTTTTACTTTGTTAATAGAAACATTCCAAGTAACTGTGAGGTTGAATTTTCTTAATTCACAAATAAAACATAAATTAAAACAAATTAAACGCTTAAATGATAACAATTACTCTTATTTCCCTTGACACCAGTTTTGCATCGACTATATACCAGGACAATATCTTGGTTCACAAGTAATGCATTGATCTTCAAATATTCACATGTACAAGAAAATTTTAAAATATTCATTGAATTATTTATTAGAAAATCCTCTTTTCATGCGCACTGATTGTTTTCTATAATTTTGCTTTCTTGATAAAATATTTTGCCGTTTTATTTTTACTAATATTGTTTATGACGTTTGCTATGAATATTAAGACAACATATATAATACCAGTTATATTGAACAATAAAACAAACAGTTACAGGGAACAATAAAAATAAAACAGTTACAGGGAACATTACAAGCAGCACCGATCACAAGGAACAATATAAGAATACCATTTATAGGGAAAAATACAAAAATAGTAATCACAAGGAAACGGAATAATAGAAGAAATACTAATCAGACGGAACAATGTAAGGATACAACTAACAGGCAACGATACAAGAGATAACAATACCAAGGAACAATACAAAAATACAACTTACAGGGAACAATGCAAAAATAAAACTTACAGGCAACAATACAAGAAATAACAATCCCAAGGAACCATACCAAAATACAATTTACAGGGAATAGAAGAAATAATCATCACAAGGAACAATGCCAAAATACAACTTACAGGGAACAATGCATAAATATAACTTAAAGGGAACAATAGCAGAAATACTAATAACAAGGAACAATGCAAAAATATAACTAATAGGGAACAATACAAAAATATAACTAATAGGGAACAATGCAAAAATACTAGTTACAGGGAACAATACAAAATTACCTGTTACAGGGAACAATGCAAAAATACAACTAATAGAAACAATACAAAAATACTAATGCAGGGAAGAATACAAACTACTAATTACATGGAGAAATACAAATATACAAC
>MJUT01034751.1:0-37460 GCA_002080005.1 Gigantidas platifrons
TTCTCTCTGATTTATTTAGTCTCAAAAGATATGGTTCGAGCTGGAATTCATTTTTAAATGATCCATAGAATTCAGCCCTTGTAGAATTATTCATTTTCAAGAACTATTTCTGTATAAACTGATCAAATAATTTTTGTTTTACAATATACTTTAATAAATCTTTTTCAATATGTATTTGATCATTCCAAATAAAGCTCAATCCAATTTCATCAAAAATTTACTTTATATACTTGATCCACTTAAAATTTGCTTGATTACTCTCGTGTATTTTCAGCATAAGTTTCTACAATATGCTCGACAATTTTCCACTATTGTCAATAAGATTATTCCAAAACATTACCATTCTTAATTTTATTACAATATCCATAGGAAATCGACCCATTTCTCCATAAACCATATAGTTCGGTGTGTTATTTCTCAGATTAAGTTTTTTTTTCTTCAAAAATTGAAGATGTAATTTTTCTATTCCCTGTTTATTTTCAAACCCCCATATTTCACAATAGTAGACGAGAATTGTGGCAATAAGATAATCAAATAACTTTAGTGTAAACTATATTTCATTCAACAAAAATACATATAAGACATTACATAGTGATATTCATTTAACTGCAAGTCAATTGGAATTTTTAAATTACGCAACTTGTAATACAATGCATAAAGAGTTTTATTTGCTTGATCTGTTAGCATTTTCTTCGCAGTACAATAATTACCGTTATAATTAAACACTACACCTAAATATGTTTATCTGATGTTCTCGTGGCAAGTAGAATTTTGATTGGCTAACAAGGTACTTCTAAGGATTCATGGAAGGTAGAAACTTCTTTGAAGAAATGCGGTGACAGAAAATCAAAAATCTGGCTCACACAGCAGACGACGTTTCTCACCTATATTTCATAAACCACAGAAAATGATATGACACCGCTGTCTATTTATATTGCAACATGTGACCCACATTTCACTACATAACAGAAAATCAATATGTTGTGTATTTAGTAATGACAGTTTTTATTTTAATAGTATTCAAAATAGAACGTAATAGTCATGGTTTTATGCATAAAATGTTGATGCTTTGTTTTATGAGTAAACTAAAGAAAATTTTAAATAGATGACACTCGATGTCCCCACTTCAGAAATTTTGACTTTAAAATGATAGTTTTTATTTTAATAGTGTTCAAAATAGAACGTAATAGCCATGTTTTTTATGTATAAAATGTTGATGCTTTGTTTTATGATTAAACTAAATTAAATATTGCCGTGTTGTGTATTTCAAAAACCACAGAAAATGATATGACATCGCTTTCCATTGACCCACATTTCATTACATGACAGAAAATCAATAATCGTTCTCTGTGACCTTTGTGCAAAGATAAACGTAATTTATATTTTTCCTCTTATTAATGTTGGAACATTCAGATAAAAATGTTATCAGATATGAATCAACAATGTCTATATTCTCGTCGTATAATTTAAACGATCTTTGTGCTTTGTATTTTCGTCTACTGAAAATAACAATTTTTGTTTTTTGTGTATTAACCTTAAGTTTCCATAGATCACAATATTGTTCAAAATTCAGTAAGGCTTGTTGGAGACCTTCTTCAGTTTCAGACATAATCACTGTATCATCTACAATGAAAATCTTGATATGAAAACCTAATTGTTCTAGACATTTCGCAGATATAGATTCTAGACCATTCACGTTATTTTCGTCAAAAAAAAATTCCAAATGACTTGGATACAACGAGAACAAAAAAGGGGACAAATTTTCTCCCTGTTTTACCCCAATTTCACAATTAAAGAATTCTGAATATTCATTTCCTTTTCGAATACAAGACTTTATATTCTGGTACATACAGTTTATAACTTTAAAAATGTTTCCTTGTACATTGGATTTTTGCATCTTTTGCCATAATCATATCCTCCACACAGTGTCAAATGCACTTTTGAAATTAATAAATGAACAAAGCAATTTTTTTCCAAATGAGAAATAAATAGATATCAATGCATGCAAAATAAATATATTGTCATTGGTAGAAAACCCTTTTCTAAAACCAGCTTGTGCGTTTGTAATTAATTCAAACTCAGCAGAAAATTTTGTTAGTCTATTATTTAAAACGGCAGAAAAGATTTTACTAATACATGAGTTCAGCTTACTCCTCTATACGAGTTAGGATCAGATTTTGAACCTTTGTTTTTAAACATAGGTGTTACTTTTCCCCAACTCTCTGGTATAATACCTTTATCTAATATAATATTAAACAATAATATATAAATATGTAACATATCATCTATTGTATACTTAGTATATTCATTAATCACACCATCAATACCTGAAAACTTTCCATTTTTCAATCCTTTGACTACATTTTTTATTTCTTCAATTCTAATAGTAGAATTAAGTATATTATCCATCAATATCTATGTCAATGTTTCCATCATCCAAATTATTTTTGTTTAGATTTTCAAAATGATTATATAAAACTTCCATACATTTATCTTTATCATTTTCTTTATTATTTTTTTTTTTTCAAAAAATTATTTAAAATTTTCCAGAATTTCTTACTATTAGTTTTTGACGTAGTTCTTAGTTCATTTTCAAGTTTAAATTGATAATTGTTGTATGCTTTATTTGTTATTTGTTTATACTGTTTGTTGCACTGTTTCATGTGAAGCCGATTTGTTTCATTTTTTGGTAAATTGTATATTTTTCTTGCTCTGTGAAATTGTTTTCTGTATTCATAACATTTGTTTGTATACCAAGGTTTTGAGTTTAAATATATTTCTCTTATTTTTACTCGTGAATACCTCTTTCCTACTTGTTTCAAACACTTCCAAAATTGTATTCATAATATTGTTTATATCTTGTTGGCTACAGTCATTGTTGAGTTGTATGTTTTCATGGTCACCTAGTATATCGGTCAACTCGTTATGCTGGTTATGAACCATGTTTACAAAATCATCACGTTTGTTATCGTTCCACTTGACCGATTTCGTTTGCTGTGTCGCAGTGGTGTGTTTTGTGTTTTAAAGAAATGTGTATAGAATTATGAATATCAGACAGAATAGGATTGAAATCATTTATATCGAACTCTTGTATAAAAGGAACAAACTTGAAGATGATATAAAATAATCAATAACACTTCTATTTTTACAAGTTCTTTTTCCTATTCATCTATTTAATCCAACTCTAGAATTCGCTATGTACAAATTTAGTTTCTTACACAAGTTTAATAACTTAAACCCGTAACTATTTGGATAACTTTATAATGATTTTATTATCAATATATATACAATTGGAAGTGACGTCAATCACGTGACCGGAAGAGGCCCTGTCCGGAAGTGTTCGTGTGCGCATGTGCAACCGGAAGTTGCGCAACCGTTTCCCGCGTTTTTTTCTTACTGTAGTACAAGTACCATGGATACCGAAGGTCACCCGAAGGGTGTGCGCATGCGCAACCGGAAGTTGAGCAACCGTTTCCCGCGTTTTTTTCTTACTCTAGTAGTAGTACAAAATGTACCATTGCGTATGACCGGAAGTAACCGAAGGTCACCCTAAGGGTGTGCTCATGCGCAACCGGAAGTTGGGCAACCGTTTCCCGCGTTTTTTCTTACTCTAATAGTAGTACCATGGATACCGAAGGTCACCCGAAGGGGTGTGCGCAACCGGAAGTTGGCTACAGGAAGTGAGGGTTTCTCGCGCTTTTTTCTTAGTATTGTAGTTGGGGTCTTCTCTACGACGTCCGCGTCCTATATTCAGCATGGTTACCGGAACTAGTTATCTATCCCTTTCCCGCCATTTTATTTTAATTTCACTGATATGTTGTATAGTACTCCAAGTATTTCTACTTTACTAAGAGTACATTTGATCACCCAATAGAAGATCATTTTGGGTCCAAATGGGGTGTTGAAGGTTATACACCCAAACTGCAAAATACCAAGTAGTTTCAGAGATATTACAGAACCATTTGGTTCTCCGGATATTGGAAAAACACCAATAAAAAATATGCAACCTCCTCCTCCTCCTTCAGCTTATGTTTCTTCCATATTTTCCCTATCTTATCACTATTCAACTTACTTTTCTTTTATATTTTCCATATCATTTCACAATTCAACCTACTTATCTTCCATATTTTCCATATCTTTTCACATTTCAACTTACCTTTTATTCCATATTTTTCATATCTTTTCACAATTTTCTTCTGTATTTTCCAAATTTTTCACCATTCAACTTGGGTTTCTGCCATATTTTCCATATCTTTTCACTATTCAACTTGCCTTTCTTCCATATTTTCCATATCATTTCACATTTCAACTTACCTTTCTTCCATATTTTTCATATCTTTTCACAATTTTCTTCTGTATTTTCCAAATTTGTTCTCTATTCAACTTGGGTTTCTTCCATATTTTTCATATCTTTTCACTATTCAACTTGCTTTTCTTCCATTTTTTCCATATCATTTCACATTTCGACTTACCTTTCTTCCATATTTTTCATATCTTTTCACAATTTTCTTCTGTACTTTCCAAATTTTTTCTCTATTCAACTTGGGTTTCTTCCATATTTTTCATATCTTTTCACTATTCAACTTGCTTTTCTTCCATATTTTCCATATCATTTCACATTTCAACTTACCTTTCTTCCATATTTTTCATATCTTTTCACAATTTTCTTCTGTACTTTCCAAATGTTTTACGGGTTGACTGTCCGTCATAGCAAAACGTTGGTGACCTATTTTGGAGCCAAGTTTCAAATTTGCAGGGATGCTATGACTTCTAGAGTGAAGCAGTTGTGAAAAATTATGTCTCGTCGGAAAGATAAATCAATATGATAGCGAATGACAACAAAGATTGTTTGAATGTGTGATTTTTTAATATGGATTAGGCACAGCCTACAGGCGAGCATCGCATCTACACATAGACATGTACATGTATTTTACCAGTCTATGATTATGAGTCCACAGTCTCTTGAAGTTCCAAAAATTAGAAAAAAAACATTTTTTTCTTATTTGTTTTTTAGTTTTTGAAAATGATTTGATTGATTTGATTTTTGGTGTTTAACGTCACTTTCAACAATATTTCAGCTATATCATGGCAATCAGTTTTAGTGGTGGAGGAAGCCGGAGTACCCGGAGAGAACCACCGACCATAGGCAAGCAACTGGTAAACTTTATCACTTGCGGTTGCGAGTCGAGTGCACCCTTTTTTGTAATCTACAAAGCCAGGCGCGAACCCACGCCGTGTTGGTGATAGGCTTGTATGAGTTGTTAGACCCAGCGACCTAACTCATTGAGCCACCCGGGCCCCTTAGTTTTTGAAACTTCAAGTGACTGTGATGAGTCAAACGTCTATCATTTAAACAAAAGTATCCTTTTCATCCGGGGGTCGTGCACAGAGGCTTGTTCCTATTTTTTTCATCCCTTGACTACTCTAAAAAATACATTTTTGTACACATGAGACACATGAAAGTAGTCGAGGAATAAAAAAATCGTAACAAACCCCTGTGGGTCGTGTTGCTCGTATGTGTTTATGTACATGTTTTGTAAAATAAATGATGAAAGTTCATAACGTTAAATTTTGACATGATTATTTGTAAAAATGTGGTTCAAAGTCCATCGAAATGTCAATGATATAAGAAAACAAATAATAGCTTTCATAAAGAAATATATAATCATCCTTTTCACGCACAAATCAATTCATAAATCCGACAGAAAAGGCATAACATATCGAATGTCTTACCCTCACTGATCCACTTCTCTTGTAAACAAACAATTTTGATCAGACCAATCGGCAGTTGATCAAAATGAAACAAGAGAAACCAGCTACCTCACGATCCTACGACCAACCCTAGAATATGCAGCAATGGTTTGTGATCCCACCACCCAAACCCTGATACAGACATTCGAAAATGTACAAAGAGCTGCCCGCTTCGTCATAAATGATTACACCAGCAGAACACAAGGATGCGTGACAAGAACATCACTTGAGAGGCAGACTTTAGAACAACGGAGAAGGATAAGCAGACTCGTTATGATGTATAAGATCCAGCATCGACCGAGACTTATACCTCAGACCTGGTGACAGCAGAACCAGAGGTCAACATAGGTTCTTCAAGGAGAGGTCCATTTATGACACTCTCAGAAACTCCTTCCAAAGAACAGCACAAGAATGGAACCACCTACCAGACACTACAGTTGGGGCCAGCTCCATAGAGGAGTTCAGAGCTAACCTCCAACAATAGGTTAGCCACGCCAACCAGTGTAAATAGTTTTAAGGGTTGGCAACTGAATCAATATTTTTTTTAAATCATCCTTATGCTTGACATTTTTTGTTTTCTTTGTTTTGAAACTATGAGCGACATGACCAACGAAATTGTGTGACGACAGCTTTAGGGGGCGAAACAAGAAGGTCTAACGATTGTCCATTTTTTAAATAAATTAATCGTTTCATGTACGGTTTCCTTTCAATTTTTTGGGGGATTATTTTTATATACACTTATTGACTGGGTATGAGGGTAATAGCAAGTTTGTTGTCCCTGGAGGACAAACTATTGCCCGAGGCGAAGCCGAGGGCAATAGTTTGTTCGAGAGGGACAACAAACTTGTTATTACCCTCATACCCAGTCAATAAGTGTTTTATTATACTTTACCCCACAAATCTCCTTTTGTTCTTTATACACCTTCATTGAGTTTATGTACATACTCAGTTACCCATCATTAGAGATACATTTGTATCATGCAACTGCTAGATGATGAAATTTTTTTCCCACATTTTTGTGCTATTTACTCCATAAAGACTGCAGTGTATAACATAAGTATTTTGAGACTCCACTATGCCAGATCATGCGACTTTAGGATGAAGAACAACAAACTATTTTTTTTTACCATTTTTGTGTTATTTACTCCATAAAGACTGCAGTGTATAACATTATAACTATTTTGGGACTCCACTATGCCAGATCGTGCGACTTTAGGATGAAGAGCAACAAACTGTATTTTTTTCCCATTTTTGTGCTATTTACTCCATACAGACTGCAGTGTATAACATGAGAACTATTTTGGGACTCCACTATGCTAGATCATGCGACTTTAGGATGAAGAACAACATACTGTAAATTTGGAAATGAATGTGAAGTTTTATCAATGCGATTAATGTGACAGAATGGACGTATCAATTTTAATGTACATTTTATATAGTTTTGCTGATATTCTATTATGAAATTTATAATAGTCGCATTAATAGATATTTTACAAAAAAAATCGTATTAATAAAAATGTGCATTAATTTCCAAATCTACAGTAGTTATTTAATATTTGTACACTGTCTCATGTATATTTTCTCTCATTTATTTTTCTATCGTCCTGAATATAGCTGAAAAATTGCTCACTGGACGTTAAACATCAATCAATCAATATTTTTCTAATTTCATTGAAATAAAAACAAGTATGGTATGATAACTATTTTTAACAATAAACATAACAAAATTGTAAATTTGTTCAACAAAAATCAGCTTGATCAGGTGTCATTTTTCTTATTTTCCAAAGTGAGTGAATGTTTGAATTTGCAATTTGTCCAATGGAAAATCCAGCTCCAAAGGGAATGGGAAAATATGTAGGAGGCACATTTTCAGTATTCACAGTATTTGCTTGAACATTTTGTTGAACAGAATTTGTCTCAAAGTTATTTATGTCTCTCAATATGGCGTCAAATTCTACGTCGCTATCAACAGATGCAGTACTGCCAACAATAGATGAACTTTTAGTGCCAACAATATTTTCATTTAGGATTCCAGACATCTGTCTCTTTTTATCGTCATTTAACCTTTTACTATATGATTTAATAGATGTCTCAGATTTATGACCACTCAAACCGATTGTATGACGTGATGCGATGTCGTTATCGTCCAACACTGTGATACATGTACTACATATACAGTGGTTTGTATATCTTTTCGAAAGACCACATTCTTCACTTAGATTTGCCATTAATCTGCCAAGAGTGTTTTTCCCAACTGCCATTTTATCGTACCATACATTATCCAAATCAGTCACTGTATGTGCTTTCTTTGGTCGCTGCCAAAAAGCATTCATGTCGGGATGAAGCTTACTGTAATATTTTGTAAACGATACCACTGGACAGTTGGGGTGTCCTGAAAAAAAAAGGCATAAGTACAATTAAAACATGTTCTATCTACACATATGCAATAGACATGCATGTATAAATATATGTATCAATATCATATATTTGTTAAAGAAGGACTAACCTGGCATGTCAATTTTTGTCATTATACTGAGATGTTCATTATTAAAAATGAATCTACAGTACAACCTCTAACTTGTTTTAACAGTTGTCTACTGACAATATGAAGAACGAAAGAAATAAAGAGCTTTATACATGTACTTGTATCTGCGTTTATTGCTGCCATGATTGTTTATAATTGTGTTTCTCAATTACCGGTGTATGGATTTTTGCTCTCAAGATTACAGTTTTCGACATGCTTTGTTGAAATGCACTTCAGCTATGTGTACAAAAATAATGTTAAATATGAAAAATTGTATCCATTTTTTGGTTAACTTGCATCATGTTGTTATCATGTCACATGTACATGTACATTTAATCCATATTCTTGATTTTACAAATTAATTTATCAGTTTAAAGAATGTACCTGCTATTTCATACATCCTGCCATCTTTGTCGTCTACGTCTGTCATGTTGTCACCTCTGTGGTTTTTCGTCTGGCGAACCATTTTGACCCTGACATAACGGAGGCCTTTTGCATCAGTTTTCATCTCGAAATCACTTTTCATGACAGCTCTGATATTCTCTCTTCCCCTGTTACAAAAGTAGTAGAGATATTCAAAAAATATCCTCTTTTGCAGCGATTTAGGAGACTGCAGTGAATACAATTTTTTCAAGTCTTCAGGAAGAATGGGTTCCTTGTGCTTTACGACTCCTTTCCCTTCCTTCTTTAGTTTAACCATCATTGCCTTAAATACGACTTACCAAAATCCCCCTAATTTACCGAAATCACCATAGAATTTACCGAAATCACCCTAGAAATTACCGAAATCACCCCTGTTTGTGGAATAATCCCACCAGAAGTGATATATATACAACTTATGTAGGTTCCTATGTAGTTTTTAAATAAAAAAAATACGTTTTGAAAGTTGTAGAGCCGATTTAGTGTTGTCAATTAAGAAATGTGCATAGTCCAAGATGGCGGACATTTTTAAAGGGAGATAACTCTATTTATCTGTGACGTTACCACTGTTAGATTATGCGTACATGTAATATATAATAACAAAATTATATTAAATGAATTTTTAAATGCTCATATTGGATTAAATCATTCACAATGAATGTAAATAATGTAAAGCCCCCACGCCACGACAAGGCTATGAACATGTGGAGGTGGGCAGGGATTTTAATGGGAAATTTAGTTGTCATTACTTGTATTTATGGATTTTATTAATTTATAAATAATTTAAAGCCCCCACTTCACGACACGGCTATGGTCATTTGGAGGTGGGCAGGGATTTCAATGGGAAATTTAGTTGTCATTACTTGTATTTATGGATTTTATTCATTTATAAATAATTTATAAAGCCCCCATGCCACGACAAGGCTATGGGCATGTGGTAGTGGGCAGGGATTTTAATGGGAAATTTAGTTGTCATTACTTGTATTTATGGATTTTATTAATTTATGAATAATTTAAAGCCCCCACTTCACGACAAGGCTATGGGCACAGGTAAATATAGTTATCTCCCTTTAAAAATTTCCGCCATCTTGGAATATGCACATTTCTTATATTGACAATACTAAATCGGCTCTACAACTTTCAAAACGTATTTTTTTTTTAAACTGCATAGGAACCTAAATAAGTTGTATATATATATCACTTCTGGGGGGATTATTCCACACACAGGGGTGATTTCGGTAAGTTCTAGGGTGATTTCGGTAAATTAGGGGGATTTTGGTAAGTCGTGGTACCCCCTTAAACATGACATTAGCTTCATCATAATGTTCATTATTGATAATGTCCTCTTTCCTCGTCTTCAAGAAGTGTTTTTGAAGTCCAAAACGAAGTGTTACTAACGACTTATTTGCATAAAGTGTGCCATCGGATTTTCTCACCTCCCCATAAAATATTCTTATAGTCGTTACAACGCCCACAGGGACTTGCTCCCGGTGAATAAAAAGATTGACTATCCACATATATACACTAGACAAGGGAGATACAAATGTCGTCGGTAGCCACGCTTCAACTCATTTTATTTCCATTAATACCTTTCATCTCTCCGCTAGTCCTCCTTAATTCGTTTAACAAGATGTTTATCTAAGAATTACAACAGCAGTTACCTTGATTAAACCCTACTCGACTTAAAAAAATAGCTTTATTCACTCCAAATCATCCTTTTCAACATCCGATGGTTACAAAAACGAAACTGACGACCTTTAACTTACGTTCGGGCTTACTCGGGGTTTTTCTTTCATGCACGATAACTCCAGTTGCAGAACCGCGGGAATTTGTTGGCGAAACTTTTAATATATTAAAAGCGGGATTTTGAATGTGAATGAACTGGAATTATCGTGCATGAAAGAAAAACCCCGAGTAATCCCGAACGTAAGTTCAAGGTCGTCAGTTTCGTTTTTGTAATCATCGGATGTTGAAAAGGATGATTTGGAGTGAATGAAGCTATTTTTTGAAGTCGAGTAGGGTTTAATCAAGGTAACAGCTGTTGTGAATTCTTAGATAAACATCTTGTTAAACGAATTAAGGAGGACTAGCGGAGAGATGAAAGGTATTAATGGAAATAAAATGAGTTGAAGCGTGGCTACCGACGACATTTGTATCTCCCTTGTCTAGTGTATATATGTGGATAGTCGATCTTTTTATTCATCGGGAGCAAGTCCCTGTGCAACGTCTGCCCTTTTTTGTGCACTGTCCATTTCGTCCACAGATTTCAGTATACCGTCTTTTTCCTTTAGATAGTCATTTAGAGCTTTCCTAGACACGGTTATAACATTCTTTGTGTTTTTTGAGTCCCTGTCGTCTATCAGCTGCATGGTTTAAATTTTCGTCTGTTAACGTCACAAAGCGGCTGCTGCCGGCTTCCCTTTCTCCTTCGGCCATGTTTTGTTTTCAACTGTCGTCTGATGACAAACGTCTCGGATTTCACCTTAATCCTATAATAAGATCCGAGACGTTTCGAATGGTATATTTCCATATTTGGATGTATGTAAAAAAACGCGAAATTTAATTGCAGGACTATTTACTGATCAGTAAATAGTCTTTTTGACTATTTACTGGCCAGTAGTTCATTGTGGAAATTTAGAATAATAACTTAATTATGTATATGAATTTTATATAGAAAAAAGTAAGAAAAGTATAATAAAACTGGATAGTTATTTTTTATTCAAATTAAATTGCTGTTTCCTGTACTTCACTCTGTAATGATCATTTATCAAACATTAAGTATGTAATCTATAGAAATACATCTATTCTGCTAATAGATACAACCTATGTGATAGAAAATGGCCTATATAAGATGTACTTTAGTCGGAACTAGCTTTCGTGACGTCATAGGTTAGGCATGTGGGGAAACCCCAGTGACGTTTGTAAACATTGCGGAATCTCCGTCAGGAAAATCTCAACGTACTGGAGATTTATCTTACTAATTTTCAATATAAAGACATTCTTTTCACATTGAATACATAAACAATTATTCGGCAACCAACTGTAAATCGCCACCAACTTGAGAAACGCAGGGCAATGATTGTTTACTCTGTTTAGGGCCACAGGGAAGATTAGCTTATTGTTGCTAACTGTGTTACCCTCTTGAAATAAAGTCATTACTTACTTACTTACTTAAACAGTGTCAGTGACAGCGATCATGAAATGAATGACGTGACGTAACAATACTTGTGTGACGTAAACTATAGCGATTGTCATTTTTTAAAATAAATTAATCGTTTCATGTAAAGAAGCTGTACGGATTCCTATTTTTTGTTTGTTATTTTTAAACTGGATACTTATTTTTTATTCTAATTAATAGTCTATTTCCGGTCATTCTCTCCGACTGTCCATTCTATGCTGAAACCTAAAAACCACTTCCGGTTAAAGCCCTCGGGAAAACAACCCTCACAGGTTGACAATTCTGGATGTCCACCTCCTAAGAAGGCCATAATTGTATATTGTTTTCATCAGCGATCCTTGAATTAACCGAAAAAGAATAAGTGACGTCACTAACATTGCCAATATTAAAAGGCATTGTTATCTTTAAACTACAAGGTACAAATTAAATAAAAACGTTGATATCTAATCTTAAATATAAAACTATCGAGGCACATACAGGGGGTAGATATCTAATATTAAATATAAAACTATCGAGGCACATACAGGGGGTAGATATCTAATCTTAAATATAAAACTATCTCTTTACATCGGGGCACATACAGGCGGGTAGATGTGTAACAAAATATTTGTTCCGGTGTGAAATTTGTTCAGACGGAACCTATTTCACAGAAAATTTGTTCTGTCGGAACATTTTAAATGAAAAATTAGTTCATAGTAGAACATATTTCATAAGAAAATTTATTCCGAGGTCCGTGTTGTAAAACTTTATATTGTATACTAAAAGAAAACGGAATATAATAGTTTAGGTAAAACATTAAAAATATATTTCAATCAATATTTAAAACACTATGAAATCAACATCCTTGTTTTCTAGCAAGTTCAATTATTTATAAAAGAAACAGGGCGCTTCATTAGCTAAATTTTGAAATTACCATACCAGGATTGCAAGCATGTTACTTTTTCCCCTTTCTTTATCTTCTTCTTTTCTTTCTTTCTTTTATCTCAGTTAATTTTTTTTTCCTTGTAACATATGTAATTTTAACAGATAAAGCGAAAGCTACTTAAAGGAAATTAATTAGTTAAACAAAAATTACCTTAATATCCTCTCTCATACATCCTTTCACAAAAAGGTGTACTCGAAATATACTTATTTCGCTTAAGTTTACGTGTCTGTTTTATCTTTGTCACCACTTGTTATCATGTTAAATGTAGTTTCTGTCTGTATATGTCAATGTATGTAGTATACCATGTAAATAACGGAGACGGCAACCTAAATTGTATAATTGGTGCCCGATCCTTTTGTCCTGTTTATGACAACTAAATATGTTTAAACCAACACTTGATCGGCAAACATACATCCATTTTAACATACTTTTATCACAGGAGCTTGTTACGAATTATTTTTATCCCTCGACTGACAACTCTAAAAAAAATACACACAAGGGAAGAATCTCCCATGTCAAATTTTCATACATTTTTTTCAAAATAGTTTTGCATTGATGTCTTGATATGATTCGCCATATTATTGGTACCCCTTTGAAGCATAATAAATATCTTTTTGATATTTCTATTCCTTTTTGTCATCATCTTTAACTATCTGCAACTTTTAAGCAATGTTTCACAGGATTTGCAGGCCACGAAACCTCCGGCAATGCTGTTTAGATGTGAGCGCCGCACCAAATTCCTAAAAATAATCCGTAGCAAGCTCCAGTGTTTTTACCTATCCGATCGTTGCTGTGAAGAATGGCGAACTCTTTCATATTATAACTGGTTGAGTATCGAATTTCAGATATTGAATATCGAATTACGAATGATCGTTCTGGGCTTCGTCGTTATGGCATCACTGCGTACACCGGAAATTGACGGTGGTGTCCAAAGGATGCATCAGAATGTCAGGTAGAATTTCTCTATATGTATTGATATATTTCGCAAACTATAATTAAATAGTATTTCCTGATAGATGCAAGTTTCTTGTAACAAATATTCATCAGAATATGCTTTGTAAAACGTAGGATATATACTACAGAATTATTCTACCCACACAATTTGTACCTGAAATCTCCACCAATAAAACTGACCGTCACGATATAACTGAAATATTGGTGAAAGTGGCGTTAAACACCATCATCCACCCTCCCGTAACTGAAATAATAAGATAATGCAAATAATCATACAATAAAATATTTAAATGTACTGAAATTGAAAAGTATATTTTGTATTTGTCGTTAGTGTGTAATTATTCTTTCTTTGAAATCTGTTATTTAAAGAAGAAATGTTCTCTTTCAAAAGAAATGTGTTGTACTGTAAACTGTTATTTAGTGTACCGGGTATTGCAGAAATTAATAAATACGGTCTACTGTAAATTGCAATATATATATGGAAAGTTCACAATGTGAAAATTGAAGTCATCTCTCTTGTCGTAAGGTTTCGTTCTTAACCGCCCCTCACTGTCAATTTCGAGGTGTATGTCAAGGTATGAAACAGACCTATCTGTATATGTGGTCTCCTTTATTTCAATCTCAATGGGTTAGATGCTATCAACGAAATCACCAAACCTGGAATTATTTAGTGAAAGGACATTATCTATATAACGGAACGTGAAATTAAAGGATCGGGTTAGGTTCTTTTCGTTTTTCTTGAGAAGCCGTGGTATGAAGGAACAAGTTGGCGAGAAGAGGAGCACAGTTTATACTTATAGGTATGCCGACTGTCTGTTGAAAAACACGTCCACCAAACATAACAAATATGTTGTCAATCAAAAACTCGAGCTGTTGATGATATCAGTTTCAGAGAACATTTTGGTAGAATCAGGGTGCTTTTTCTTTTGCAAAATAAGATATGTCCCTTCCTAGGACAATGTATTTGTATCTACGTTGGCCATTCCTTTTAATGAAACACAGTGGACCAACTGCCTTAATCTGTCTTTCAGCATAGAGTTGGGAATAGTTGTGTAGAGGGTAGAGAAGTCAAATGTTTTAATGTTATTGCAGGAAGGGAAGGACCTAGATTGTGTGTACTCTAACAGATCTTTACAGTATAGTTAATTATAGTTCGTGGAATTTTTTTTATCTAATAGATGTATAGGCATGCCCAAGTTGCGTTGGGAGCACTTGAAGTAGAAAAGGCAAGGCAAAACAGTCGTATTATAGTGGGTAAGTTTGAATTAATACTTGATTTAAAAAAAACGTATAAAACAATTAAATTTATCGATGATCGGAAGAATGCTATTTGTCATTGATTTTATGTTCACTTTTATCCATAGACCGCAGACAAACTTATTTGTATGTTCAGATCCAGCCTCCGTCTATTCAGTGAGTCAGACATTCTTTTTCTCACGAAACAAAAATCAAATTCTTTTGTGGTAAAAAAAAAATCATTATTTTTTTCTTCAAAATTTACCAAAATTTCACGTTGAAAACTGCAGGGCAGATTATTGATTTTTTGGCATCTTTCAGGTTAATTAATTTTGTTCTGTAAAATTTGGCGCCAATTTGGGTGAGTGAGTGAGTGAGTGAGTGAGTGAGTGAGTGAGTGAGTGAGTGAGTGAGTGAGTGAGTGAGTGAGTGAGTGAGTGTTGTTTAGCACCAACTCTGCAATTTTTCAGCTATATCATGGCGAGAACAAGTTAATTTTCAATGAAAAGATGATGAAGTCCACTTTGTACTTGACTTAGTTGGATTTTTATAGTGCTAGCTCACAGAAACAACAGTCCGCGGATAGACATATCGCCCCACTCGAACACATTATCCTGACTCCGAGCCAACCAATCTTTGCTGTTTCTCCTTAATGCTGCGTGCTTACCGGAGAAGCAACAAATACCAATTTTATTGCTTTTGCTTTGACCCGATAGGGGCTTAAACCCACGATCTACCGCAATCAAGGCGAGCACGCCTAACCATTACACCACCGATACGGTTGTTTGTTCCCGTAATAGAATTCATCAAAAATGAAACCGCTAGAAAAACAACACCGAAGGGTAATCAAAAATTAACAATCCAGAGACACCCCCCCCTCAAGCAAATTTTGCTTAGCCGATGTTCACGCAATCTTTAAAATATTTTCCAGGAATAGAGGAGTTATAATCAATAAATCCCCTGATCCGCCATTGATATTAATTGCGGATACCTACTAAAAGTAAGAATACATTGGATTCAGAGAGTGCCGGACGACAAGTTATACAAATGTTCGTCAGTTCAATTAATTGTCCATCAGCAAGGAAATAACAGAGAATAAATGCAGGAAAAAGAACTGAAGAACAAATAATTAGATAAAAAGTGTCCAGAAAAAAAGTTTGAAGATACCAAAGAGAAAAAGGGTAAAAATGAAAACAACGATCTACAAACATTACACAGAAAACTAAAGATCAAGCAAAACGAACCCCAATAAAAACCGGGGGAACTCAGGCGTTCCTGAAGGGTAAGCAGTTCCTGCTTCACATGTGGCACTCGTTGTGTTACCTTTGTTGCAAACTCGATAATAAGTTATGAATGAGGAAAGACCCGGGTGGCGATTACGACAAATGGAACATATCAGTAGTCATTTGTGACAGATATTCCATAACGGTTAACCAGGTCATGGTGACGACCGTAAAACCTGCGAAGAAGCGAGTTTTTGGTCCATAAATAAACGTTAGACAAAACGGAAGAGGCAATAAAGAGTGGATAATCCAGAGACACTGCCAACTTTGAGTACACAAAGCACAGGGCGATGACAATCAAAACTGAAAACACAACACAGAAATGAACAGAGATGAACAACATGGACCACACCGAAAAAATCGACGTAGACATTCCAATAACTGTCATGTTTTTGTTCGTTGAGTGTATTTAGTTTGCACTTACAGTGTAGTATTTTATTTACATTTTATTTTAACACCGACCACTGCAGGTGTCATAACAGCTGTTCATAGAAACCACCAGTGACCAAAAGAACAAGACAAGCAATGGTCGACAAAACATTACACAAGAAAACCGGATGTGAGCTCAGGTGTTCCGAAAGGATAAGCCGTTTCTGTTATACAACTTTCACTCGCTTGTTGTTACACGGTTAGTGTAATTGTTAGCATGCTCGTCTAGACTGTGGTAGATTGTGGGTTATATAGCCGCTTAGGTCAAACCGATGATTGACAATAATATTTGCTGCTTCTTATCATATAGTTAAGACGTGCTGAACACCACTATACGCAATGGTTACCGACCACCAAATTTATATTTAAAATATATGTAAATAGTCTACCTATCAATTGTTTTGCAGAAAGAGAACTTAGAATTGCTCTAGTGGGTAAGACTGGGGTGGGTAAAAGTGCGACAGCCAACACTATTAGTGGAGGGTGCTACTTCGAAAGTGGGGATTGTGCACAAGCCATGACTCAAATTTGTCAACAACAGAAAGTTACAAGATTTAATAAAGATATATCTATAATTGACACACCAGGTATATTCGATACAGAAACTGATCAAGATGTAGTTAAAAAAGAAATAAAAAGATGTGTCTGTCTTGGAGCCCCAGGACTCCATGCCATACTTTATGTAATGGAAATAGGTCGTTTCAGAAAGGAAGACTTATTGGCTATAGAAACCTTCCTGACATTTTTTGAGAAGGAAATGGAAAATCGAGTGATTGTTATATTTACACATGGCGACAAACTTCTGAAAAAGAAACAAACTCTTCTTGATTATTTAGAAACAGTTCCAGAGGACCTCAGAATATTTCTGCAAAATTGTGGAAATCGTTTCATTCTTTTTAACAACATGGAACAAAGTAATGAACAGGTTTTATCTATATTATTGATGATTGAAACTTTGAAGATGTCAAATGAAGTTGCTTTTTATAAAGATGATGCGTTTAATAAAGCCGAGGAAAGGATACGACAGAGAGAAGAAGAAATTAGGAAAAAGCTAGAGATGGAATTCAATGAAAAAATAGAAGAAATCGAGGAAGCAATTAAAATCGAGTTAAAATTGAACATGATGCCGGAAAGAGTGGAGGAATTAGAGAAACTTAAGGAAGTCTATTTGAAAAAAGTGAATAATGTACGAGAAGAGGTTAGAAATGAAATCAAAGCCAAAGAAAGCAAGTGGTGAGTTGATATTGCTTATATTAACAATTATTTCTGAACACTTTAAAAAGAATAACTAGAGTAATACGACGGGTGTCATTAGTGGAATAGGAATTACCTACCCTTCCGGAGAACCTGGGTTTAAAACCCGGTTTTTAGTCGGGGTTCATGTTGCTCAATCTTTGTTTTCAGTGTAATGTTTTGTAGATCGTTGTTTGTTCTTTTGTCCTTTTTTCTTTTGGCCATTGTGTTTTTCTTTTTATTTCAGTCAGTGACAGTATATAACAAAATGATATCTAGTCAATGCAGTTTGCCCGCTCAAATAGGACAACTGCAGGATAAAATGGTACACGCTTGTAATAACTGCTACCTCCCTCGTCAATAAGAGGAGTGTGAAGATACCAAAGGTGTTATCAGAATCCGTAAATCGAAGAGGAACAGACAACACAATGGCCAAAAGAAAAAGTACAAAAGGACAAACAACGATCTACAAAACATACATATAAAACCAAAGATCGAGTAACACGAACCCCACCAAAAACCGGGGCTGAACTCGGGTGCTCCGGAAGGGTAAGCAGCTACTGCTTCACTAGCGACATCCGTCATGCTAATCTAGTTACAAATTCGGTGATATGTCGTGAATGCGGAAAGGATCGGGAAGTGTTTACGACAAGTGGAACAGTTCCATGGTCATCTGAATAAGTCGTTACTGTCGATAGATGTTTTATTTGGAAGACATACCCTTTACAACGTTGGCAACTATCAGCTGGGTACAAATTTCTGCGTGTAATAATCTCAAACAAGATGTTGCCCGCTTCTGTCGAGAGGCCCATAGAAATCTCAATGTACAATCATGTGGTACCATTGAAGTACCAGGCTTACAGTTGTTTTCGATCAATAGTTAGTACAAAGCATAAACGTTGCGCTTTTACGACCGAGCCAATGAAATCCCAGAGGTAGCTAAAATATCCAACCCTAAACAAATATAAAGACTGACTGACTGTCGCATCTTGTCATTACTATAATGAATATATCTTGTTTTCATGAGATACTGTCAATGGCATACCGTCCCAGAGAGAAAAATACTAAGTTTCAATGTAAATTCTAACATGCAGCAACATTTCCAAACTAGGGTTCCCAGGAGCCTGTAGTCGCTCACATGGTTCCCAATTTGACTTCTAGAGTTAATATAAAATGGGGTGGGTGGTTGTACACAAAATTTTGAAAGGTGGCCAACCAAGGACCATCCCAGACAAATTTGGCTTAATTTAGTTCAGCAAGTTCAGAGGAGAAGAATTAAAAATAATCTTTTATCAAAATATGCCTTATTTGAATAATCACACAAAAAGTCGGAATATATTAAGCTGCTCATTGCCATGTAGCTGTAGACAGGGGACGGATGACGGGTGCCAAGTGATGGCGAAAGCTCAAATGGCGTTGTTCAGGTGAGCTTAAAAGAGCAAGAACGGTTCTGCGGTCTTTAAAAATTCAATATAAATAAATAAAAAAGATCGAATACTTTTGCTTTTGTCTAATTTCACAACTGAAGAATATCAAAATCTCATGAAAGCTCTTAGTTCATATGTGTGTGGTGAAGTAGCATAGAAATAAGTCTCTGTTCCGTTTTATTATTATTATTTTTTTTTTTTTGGTTTTTGTTTCGTTTTGTTTTGTTTATTTTTTATTTGTTTGTCTGAAAGCTTGGACAATATTTTGATGATTGATTGATTATCTCTTAGCGTCCAGTGAACAGTATTCCAGCTATATTCAGGACGAGGTGGTTATGGTGCTTAACGCCACTTTCAACAATATTTCAGTTATATCGTGGCGATCAGTTTTATTGATGGAGAAAACCACCGACCTGCCGCAACCATAAATAAACTTTATCACATAATGTTGTATTGAGTACACCTTGCCATGAATGGGGTTTGAACTCACAACTTTAGTGGTGATTAGAACTGATTGCACATGTAGTTGTAAATCCAACTACCATAATATCACGAACACGACGACCCACTATTCAGTACGAGAAAAGGTTAAATACAATATTCAATATATACACTCCGACCAAAGTTAAGCACCACCCTATATTTTTTTACATCAATACTGTTAAAACAATACAATAGATATCACCATTTTTCTTACACTTCTTAAAAGACTACACCAAGGGCTCTAAAATTACCAATCTATGAAGTATTTATCATCCTGAAAGACGTGACTATGGCGTGGCAAAAATGGGGTTCAAAACAGGCGCTGGAAAAACGTAAAACCAGTTTGTCTTTGATGGAAATTTTTAACATTGCATTAAAATGCAGAGTCTTCAGATTTTAAGAACTTTTAAATGCATCTATTGTGCGTATGTGTAAGGCATAAAAATCAATAACGAATATATCCACCGTGTTTATTGTGAAGTTCTGTAACACGCCTCGTCATGCTTCGCACAAGACGCCTAATTCGTTCTTGGGGGAACTGTTGCCACTCCTGTAAGATAGCAGTTCTTAATTCGTCAATATTTTGACATTTTGGATTGCGTTGATTAATTTTTCGGCCAATAAAGTCCCATACATGCTCTATAGGGTTCATGTCTGGCGACATCGCAGGCCATGGAATTGTCTGAACAGCCTCTTGCTGTAAAAAAAATGTTGTACAATTCGGGCTCTATGTGACCTAGCGTTGTCGTCCATGGACATTGGCCTGTCAGCCAACGCATGATTGTCGAAATGGGGGACTACGCGTGGAGCGAGCACATTGTCACGGTATTTTTGGCCTGTCAAATTACCATCAAGAACGTACAAGTCCAACTTACAGTCAAAGGAAAAACAACCCCAGACAGTTACACCCCCATCCCCAAAAGCAGTTGTGCCCAAAATGTGGTTGTCCTGAAATGAAGTGTTTCGTTGGTGCCAAACCCTTGCACGACCGTCGGTAGGGCGTAACAAAAAACGACTTTCATCAGACCAGTGGACCCGTCTCCATGTGCGAATAGTCCACCCCAAATGATCACGTGACTAGTCAATCGAGCATGGCGATGACGTAATGTCAACTGTGGACGTTTTATGGGTCGTCACGCTCTCATTCCCTGATGGTGGAGGCGTCTTATTACAGTGCGTGTGCTAATGTGGCCTCCAAACGCTAAATTACCACGAAGTGCACCAGCTGTACTAAACGGCCATTGCCGCGTCCGTCTGGATATGAGCCGGTCCTCTCTCGGCGTCGTTTTGCGAGGTCTATCTGCACGTGGACGGTCAGTAACATTCTCCTTTTGACGGAAACGCTGCATCAGTCGTACAATGATGGAATGGTTAACCCTGAAGTGGTCTGCCACCCTTCTATGGCTAAAACCACCGTTATGCATGCCAACAGCTTGTCACCTTTCTGGTATGGTTAATTTTCGCCTCACCATACCAAATCAATAGAAAATGAATCTTAAAACTCTACACACAAAAAATCAGCTTTCGTTTGCAAACACAAATGTTGAAAAGTACACGTGGCACTTTACACACCCTGTCATATACACATAAATAAAATTCGATCAATAACCTGTTTCACAGGTAAGTAAGTATGTGTGTACAGGTAACGAAAACAGCAAACCGATTTGAAATAAGTTCATTATTAGAAAATATATTATTGAAACAAGTCAGGTGGTGCTTAACTTTTGTCGGACTGTATATATAGAAATGGGGGAATGTATGAGTCAACTTTTGACTGTCGCTGAAAAATTATGGAGGTTTGGGTAGGGACGAAACATTTAGTCTTTTGTAGAAGCTACAATGCGTATACTCGTGGTCGAAATCTACAGGTCTTTAGCGTGGCACTCTACAAACACGTTACCCACTATGGTCCAGGATCAGGCTTTCCGTATTGTAACATGACAACACCATCGATAGGACTCCCACTATCCGAGGATGGACTGAGCAGCTATGTAGGTTTGGGCCCTGGGAAGTATAAACGGTACCCATAATATGATTATTTAATATTATGCCGTTTTCGTGACAAAAGTAAAATTTATCAAATAATGTAAGGGTTGTTCTTACTGTTTATTTAATTAATAAGGGTAATAACAAAATTACCGAACACAGAGCAATCTTCCAAAGGGAAATTCAAAACTCATACATGTAAGTCAATAAACAGACAAAATCAGTCAACAACCGGGAAACTGGAAAACCGCAATGGTCCTGACTTGGTACAGGCATTTCTAAAGAAATGGTGGATTGAATCAGATTTTACGGCGCCAACCTCTCGCTTCCATTACGGTTCAAAGGATCCCGTTGTCACTAAAACAGCATTTACAACAATACTGGAAAAAACAGGCAAAATAGCAGTCAAACAGTACCAAACTCAGTATCTAATATATCTCGTGAACCATCACCATCGACTATGAGTCCTTTGAAGTATTTTAATTTCATTCTCATAAACTGATATTTTTTTTATTTTTATTTTCAGCACCATTCTGTAGATAAAGAAAAGAGCAATAACATGTGATATACATAATCAGATACATTTTTAACTTGTAACTATACTAATAGCCTAAATAGTTGACAATTTATTTTTGACTTGTAACTATATATATATACTAATAGTCTAAATAGTTAATATTTAACAATAATTTTGTTGGCATCAGTGTTTGGTATAAAACTCCGAGATATATTTGATTTGAACTGATCAAGACGAGCTGCCAGTGGGCTGACAGGGATCAAATAGTTTTACCTGCACATGTCACAAAACCTCACAGGCACTTGTCTGTATCAAATTCCTGTGGATAGTCAGACATTTAAAATGCTTGTGCAACATTGGGATAAAATACTCTGGATTGTAGTTCACCGACCAACTCATTGTAAACAAATACTGATGTGTATATTTTTGATTTGTGCACTTTAACACATGAATTACTGTGACACAACTAGAGCTTTATACATCCATAAATAAATCTATTGCTCAGTCAGTTTACCAGATTAGACAAACAAAAAGAACATTAATATTACTGAAATTTTTGCAATTGCTGGACCAATTTTACAGTATATCAATTGCTGGACCAATTTTACAGCTTAACAATTGCTCGACCAATTTTACAGTTTAACAATTGCTCGACCAATTTTACAGTCTTGCAATTAAATCCTTTAAAATTGGCATTGTAATAGCTCAAAGATAAAAAAAAAAAAAAAGCTATAGTTACCCTCCTGTAGTCTTCAGTAACTATTGAACAACTTTACCCAGCTAATCAAGGGTTAGGGTTATGGTGTTTAACATCACTTTCAACAATAGTTCAGTTAGATTGTGGCAGACCCATCTAATTAAGTGATAGTATTTTTCTAAAGATATTGTTCATTAGAGTAATATCATGGATTGTCCTTTTCAAAAGATTTTTTTTATTAACATTGGTATCAAAAAAAAAAAATAGAGAAATAATTTATCACTTTGTATTAGTAAGAAATGATCAACTAAAAGACCCTCTTTAACTACATTGTATGTAAATGTACTGTCCATGTTGATGCTGTTTATTTTTGTGACAGTGTGGTCTTTTTTAATGAAAACGAATCTGTACAAGTTGTCTATGTAATATTTATAACACGGTTTTCCGAGTTAGACGGTTAAACAATCGATCGAGAAGTGAGATTATTTGACCGTTTAACTCGGAAGACTGTGGTATAATTGATTTGTAACATGAAGCCATGCAATATCAAATCTAGGTAGTTGATTATTGCACGGCTCTCTGAGAGTAATACAACTACAGCCCAGATTTAAAGTGTGCAATATCTCATATCTGTGTGTATTATTTTAAAGTTCTTAGCTGTTGCTTACATTCTGGTGTATATACAAACCATAAAAAAAGATCACAGGAAAAGAATACAATCATGTTACAATGTTTATATATGTCTTGTGGTGGAGGTCCATTTATCTTAGGGGGAGGGTTAGAATCTAAATAAACAATTTAACCCAGCCACTTTTTATGCCTGCCTAAACCAGGACATGGATTTCCATTGGCATATATCATGGACTTTTTTTTTGTGTTCAATGATTGAGATGAGAGACAAATTTGTTGATATTGGTAGAATTTCATACAAAATTCCATTACAATATTCTGGAAGTTATACAAACAGATTGCCACTTTGTCATAACTATTGTTTGATTGATTGATTATTGCTTAACGTCCAGCGAACAGTAATACAGCTATATTCAGATCGAGAACAAATTCAACAATATGTAATTAGAGACTCCCATGAGTCTGTAATCGCTTACCTGGTTTTCAATATGATTTCAGAGTTCTAAAGTTTATAGAAAACGGGGGGAGGGTGTCACAAATAATTTTGAAAGTAGGCCAACCAAAGAAAGTTTATGACGGAAGGTAAATGATGGCATAAGCTATATAGAAACACGGAAGGGATGGGCCAACCGTATCTTTTTGACTGTCCCTGGAAAAGTGTGGAGAGTTGGGTAGGGACAAAAAATTTACTCTGTTGTAGTGGCTACAATGTGTTTACTATTTTTCGGAATCTACAAAAGAGGTATTTAATGAGCAGGGAGTATGGCCCTCACCAAATACGTCACCCCCAATGGTTCACTGTAAAATAGTCTGACAACAACCTCTTCGAGATGGGACCCCCTGTCTGCCATCTGGAGACACACTGAGCCACTCTGTAGGTTTGAGTACTGGGAATCTTCACCAATACCCAGCAGAACTATTGCCAGTTGAACCTACTGTGACATGAGAATAGAAATGAAAAATAAGGCATTTAATTAGATTTGACAGTTTCTATTTTTTATTGATACATATTGTAGTTGCATTATTTAAAATAAAATCTTTTTTAACTAGAAGCTCAACTGGTTATTTATAAAGTCGTTTTCACAGCATTGTTTCATGGAATACTGCAACATTTAGTGATTAGGCTGTGGACAATTTTTTGGGTCTGTCGGTTATTCTTATTCTACTTTCACTTTGTTTGGCAAGTTATGAATTGTTACACTGTAACGGACAGTAACCAACACCTATGTATGTGCATTAGGTCACACAATAATATAGCTGTAATATTGCTAACGTTGGCATTAAACACCAATCGATCAATCATGTATATTTGTTAACATGTACATTTAATGATGCATTGTAAATATAGTGTTTTATATTATTTGGAATGTTTTCTATTGTCATAACCTTTTTTNTATATATACTAATAGCCTAAATAGTTAATATTTTATTTTTAACTTGTAACTATATATACTAATAGCCTAAATAGTTAATATTTTATTTTTAACTTGTAACTATATATACTAATAGCCTAAATAGTTAATATTTTATTCTAACTTGTAACTATATATACTAATAGCCTAAATAGTTAATATTTAACAATAAGTTTGTTGGCATCAGTGTTTGGTATAAAACTCCTGATATATTTGATTTGAACTGATCAAGACCAGCTGCCACTGGGGTACACGGGGAGGGTCTAAAACGCGAAGTGTGAAAACAAAAAAGTCCAAAAAGGGTACTTGAAAGGTCATATCATGAAAAGTACTCAACCTAGGATAAAAATCTAAACGGATTCTTAAAGCTATTGTTAAGATCTATCTTTTAAAGGAATGAATAATAAAATATTTTATTATTTAGGTAATTAAAAGTTGACCGGAAATGTAAAAAA
Organism: Gigantidas platifrons; assembly: GCA_002080005.1. Lineage (NCBI taxonomy): Eukaryota > Metazoa > Mollusca > Bivalvia > Mytilida > Modiolidae > Gigantidas > Gigantidas platifrons. The sequence continues at coordinate 25,541 of MJUT01034751.1, forward strand.
TGAGAACAGACAATGAACAAAATTTTCACTTTGATCTCAAATTTCTCAAAATTCAAAGATCCCCGTCAAAAACCGTTTAAATATTCTTAAAGACCATTTTATACCCTATCAGACGATATAAATATCTTTTTGTTAAGGTATTAGATAAAAGCACAATCTTGACCGGAAACATACCTTTTCAGAGATAGCCATCGGCTAATTTTCAACTTTGATCAAAAATTTCTTAAAATTCAACGAACCCGGTCAAAAACCGTTTAAATATTCTTAAATACAATTTTATACTCTATCAGATGATATAAAAATGTTTTTGTTAAGGTATTGGATAAAAGCACAATTTTGACCGGAAACGTACCTTTTCAGAGTTGGCTATCGGCTATTTTTCAACTTTGATCACAAATTTCTCCAAAATCAACGAACCCGGTCAAAAACCGTTTAAATATTCTTAAACACAATTTTATACTCTATCAGACGATATAAAGATCTTTTTGTTAAGGTATTGGATAAAAGCACAATGTTGACCGGAAACGTACCTTTTCAGAGTTGGTCATCGGCTAATTTTCAACTTTGATCACAAATTTCTCAAAAATCAACGACCCGGTCAAGAACCGTTTAAATATTCTTAAAGACAATTTTATACTCTATCAGACGATATAAAAGTCTTTTTGTTAAGGTATTAGATAAAAGCACAATGTTGACCGGAAACGTACCCGTTCAGTGTTAGTCACTGGCAATTCTTGTAATTCAATACTCCATCTCACTTATTAATAACATATAATTCCATTACTCCGCCAAATTTAACAATTTATATTATATATTTAACTTTATTAAATTCTTTTTACCACCATTGGGCACTTGTTTCAAAGTTAAACTGAAATAATGTTTTATTTGTAACAGGTAATAAACAGGAAATTGTTGAAACAACACCTGTCAACTCTGAAATAACATCGGTAAATATCAAAGACGATAAAACAGTAATTAAGAAAGAATGCGACGAAACGGTTAATCAGGCACCAGTTATAAATTTTCCTGTATTTAATACTGATAGCAGTCAGCAAAGTTTGGCAAGATTTATAGTGGAAAATAATTTAAATAACTGTAGTTCCCCAACAAGGTGCTTTAGTGTAAACAATATTTTATTATAGAATAAATTCAAAACATACAGATTACAATAGTGATAATGATAATATTGGATTGGAAAACAGGTATGTACCTTTACAAATTCCTCTCCACAAGGTGCTTTCATTGTAAATGGTCAAAAAGGAAAATATTGTGTTACATTTATTCCCAAAAGAAACTTGTCAATGTGTATCTACTTCAACATGTTACCATATTTTGGCAGCTAAAATGAGCATAGGTTTGGAAGCAATTCAGAAAAACAGGGTAGTTAATTTAAGGGCTTTTTCACAGAATAGTAAGAAAAAAATAGATAAAACATCAGGCAGAAAACAACCTAGGGTTAATGATTATGAAATTGAATTTGAACCGGTGTTGCAGGCAATATTGTCCGGCCCGCCAGATTGTCCGACTGGACCGTATTGCTTAGGCTGAATCGCCCGGTCGGACATTTGAGACTAGGCGGAATAGTCCGGGTCCAGGCAATATGGTCCGGTCTGTTATCACAAAATGTACGCTAAAAATACAAAGCAAATTCATGACAAATACTATGCATTTTATACTTTATTAACACAAGGAAACAAAAAATGATTGTAAAGTTTATTTTATTTCCTGCAAATGCAACAAAACCAAGTTGCGTTGGGCAGTTCGTCTTGGATCCCCAAGCATTGTACATGGAACCATTCCATGCATCTGTCACAACCTATGACTTCATTTACCGAAGGTTGTTGACAGATGGGACAGTTGTGCATGCACCATCAACATCATCTACTTTTATCTTAACTAAGAAATATGTATAAGCAATTAATAATGAAAAGATAAGCATACTTGTTTTACAGATACATATTTGCAAATTAATAAGGCAAAGCTTGTTATATAGGTCTCGTCCTTTTCTCAAGAAATTCATTGGTAGATACATGTGTACCAAGACCTTATGGACAAATATTCAGTCCCAGTTTCGGAAAATCATACAGGATGGCCTTAGATATAGATTTTGGGAACTATTTGACTACTGAATTTTTTCGGCATTTTTAATTATGTTTATTGCTTCCATCGGCAATTGCCCAGATAATATGTAAACTAGTACTAATTATTACTAATTCTGGCAAATCACAAGTCATTCATGTCATTATTGAATATTCCGATAAATGAAGAAACTTGTGAATGATCTTGATATTCTTTGTCTATTGCATACTTCAGAAGTGCGTTATAAACGCTCTCTTCCATGCTTGCCAAATAATTTACTTAACAGATGCATTCAATATATACTATATCCTTTAAGAAGTGTTCACCGAATACTGTGTCTTGTGGCGATTGTAAGGAAATTTAACCCTAATTTGCATCTGAACTCTTTTGATCCATGAAACAAAGGCCGGACGAAATTGCCTAGGGTCGGAATAGATTGCCTAGGCTGAATCGTCCGGCCCGGATGATATATTGCCTAGGCAATTATGTCCGTGCGGACAATCTGGCGGTCGGACGTTCTAGCCTGATACACCGGCTCCAGATTCGGCCTTTACTATAGACACTCCTTTAAAACAAAATGTAATGAAAACACCATCTACAGTTGGTAGTGTTAAATCCACCCCCAAAAAAATGAATGGGGTGTCAACTCCGAAATCAAAAAGAAAAATAGATTTAAGTGCAATAGTTGAAGAAGAAAGTGATACGGAACTTCCCGATATTTTAAATGTAAGAGAAAAAAATAGATGATATTGATTCCAACAAATCTCTACCAGTGAAAAAACTTAAAATAGGAAAAGTTACAGTTGAAAACAATGAAATAGAAAAACAGAAAAATGATTCCCAACAACAATGGATTGGTTATTGTAAAATACAACATAAACATGTAATTCTAAATAAAGAGTATTTATGCTCTGATGTTATTATTACGGCTCAAAATCTTTTAAGAATTAAATTCCCAGACATAAATGGCTTTCAGGAAACAACACTAGCCCCTGTAAAATCAAAAGGAAAATGGCATACATCATAATGGTAATCAACATTGGGTATTGTCAATACAACTTTCGAATGGTGAAATATATCTGTTAGACAGTTTAGCTTTAAATATTACAACTTCTTTGGAATACCAATTGGCACAAATTTATGGCAAAAATAGTAAAAAAAAACGTTTGATTAAATTACCAGAAACTCAGAAGCAGGACTGGATTATTTTCTTTGGCCAATGCAGTTGAATTCTGGATTTAAAGGAGGAACTCATATATAATTTGAACAAAAATATATGAGAGAACATCCAGGTCATTGTTTAGAAAAAAAAAAGGTAATTTCTCGGCTTTTCCTAAAAATCATGTTGGATTTGCTCCTAAATATTTTAAGATCAATACACATAAAATTGAAATAGACTGTGAATGTGGAAAACCAAATATAATAGAAAATATGATAGGATGTGAGGGAATAAAAGGTCAAAACACTTTGCAATGTATGGAAGCATAGGTCTTGTGCAGGAAATAAAAACTTGAAAGGTAACACCTGGTCTTGTATCAAACATCAACCAAGACCTCAGACTTGAAGAAAGTAAGTAAATCTGTCAGTGAATTTAATTATAAACAGTTAACAATTTAGAGGCAAGGAAATATCAATTAAACAGAAAATAATCAAAGATAAATAGAATAAAATAAAAAAGTTAGAAAAAAAATAAAATCCTAATTGAAGAAGAATTAATAAAATCTAAGAAGGAAGAAATCTTAAATAAAATTGAATGAATATAGAACAAGGATATTGATTAAAAAAGGGGAAAATGGAGAGAAAAAAACAATAACCCGCCTATGCCGGATGAAAAAGAGTGAGGGTTTTATTTTTATTGTTTCTTAATTCTTATTGACCTTTTCCTAATGTATGTTTTTATTGAGTAAATATCTTAGCTATAATTAATTGAATGATTAAACTGATTGACCTTTATGAATAATGTAATCTAGCTCTTAATTTACTCTTTAGTCACTTCAATTAATGATATTGTTTTGGTATTGATCATATCCAATTAAAGATAATCATAGCTTTTGACAATCTGTTACAAATAAAACATTATTTCAGTTTAAATTGGAAACAAGTGCCCACTGGTAGTAAATAGAATTTAATAAGATTAAATATATAATATAAATTGTTAAATTTGGCGGAGTAATGGAATTATATGTAATTAATAAGTAAGATGGAGTATTGAATTACAAGAATTGCCAGTGACTAACTATGAAAAGGTAGGCTTTCGGTCAACAATGTGCTTTTATCAAATACCTTAACAAAAGATTTTTATATCATCAGATAGAGTATGAAATTGTCTTTAAGAATATTTAAACGGTTTTTGACCGAGTACGTTGAATTTCTAGAAATTTGCGATCAAATTTGAAAATTAGCCGATGGCTATCTCTGAAAAGGTACGTTTCCGGTCAAGATTGTGCTTTTATCTAATATTTTAACAAACAGATTTTTATATCGTCTGATAGAGTATAAAATTGTCTTTAAGACTATTTAAACGGTTTTTGACCGGGTTCGTTGAATTTCGAGAAATTTGCGATCAAAGTTGAAAATCAGCCGATGGCTATCTCTGAAAAGGTACGTTTCCGTACAAGATTGTGCTTTTATCTAATATTTTAACAAAAAGATTTTTATATCGTCTGATAGAGCATAAAATTGTCTTTAAGAATATTTAAACGGTTTTTGACCGGGTTTGTTGAATTTTGATAAATTTGCGATCAAAGTTGTAAATTAGCCGATGGCCAACTCTGAAAAGGTACGTTTCCGGTCAAAATTGTGCTTTTATCTAATATTCTAACAAAAAGACTTTTATATCGTCTGATAGAGTTTAAAATTGTTTTTAAGAATATCTAAACGGTTTTTGACCGGGGTCTTTGAATTTTGATAAATTTGAGATCAAAGTGGAAATTTTGTTCATTGCCGTTCTCATTTTTTACATTTCTGGTAAACTTTTAAGTACCTAAATAATAAAATATTTTATTATTAATTCCTTTAACGGATAGATCTTAACAATAGCTTTAAGAATCCGTTTAGATTTTTATCCTAGGTTGAGTACTTTACAAGATATGACCTTTCAAGTTCCCATTTTGGACTTCCGTGTTTTCCCACTTCCGCGTTTTAGACCCTGCCCTGCCAGTGGGCTGACAGTGGTCAAATATTTTTACCTGCATATGTCACAAAACCTCACAGCCACTTGTCTGTATCATATTCGTCTAGATAGCAAAGATACCATGAACAAGACATTTAAAATGCTTGTGCAACATCCCTATAAATACTCTGGGCTGTTAGTCATCTACCAACTCCTTGTGAACAAATACTGATGTATATATTGTTTTGGTCCACTTCAATAAATTAATTACCGTGACACAACATGTATACTTCTATTGCTCAGTCAGTTTACCAGATTGGACAGACAAAAAGAACACATATGCTCGTGAAATTGCCATTCCAGTTTTACAGTTGCTGGTCCAATTTTATAGTTTTACAATTGCTAGACCAATTTTACAGCTTAACAATTACTGGTAGAATTTTACAGTTTAGCAATTGCTGGTTCAATTTTACAGTTTTGCAATTGATGGTTCAATTTTACAGTTTTGCAATTGATGGTTCAATTTTACAGTTTTGCAATTGATGATTCAATTTTACAGTTTTGCAATTGCTGGACCAATTTTACAGTTTAAAAATTGCTGGACCAATTGTTCAGTTTAACAATTGCTGGACCAATTGTACAGTTTAAAAATTGCTGGACTAATTTTACAGTTTAACAATTGCTGGACCAATTTTACAGTCTTGCAATTAAATCCTTTAAAATTGGCATTGTAATAGCTCAAAGATAAAAAAAAAAAAAAAAGTTATAGTTCCCTCTGGTAGTCTTCAGTAACTATTGTAATACTTTACCCAGCTAATCAAGGGTTAGGGTTATGGTGGTTAACCTCACTTTCAACAATATTTCAGTTAGATTGTGGCGGATCAGCTAATTAAGTGACAGTACTTTTCTAAAGATATTGTATATTAGAGTAATATCAAGGTTTGTCCTTTTCAAAAGGTTTTTCTAAAATACATTAGTATCATATAAAATAGAGAAAGTATTTATCACTTTGTATTAGTAAGAAATGATCAACTAAAAGACCCTCTTTAACTACATTGTATGTAAATGTACTGTCCATGTTGATGCTGTTTATTTTTGTGACAGTGTGGTCTTTTTTTAATGGAAACGAATCTGTACAAGTTGTCTATGTAATATTTACAACACGGTTTTCAGAGTTAGACGGTTAAACAATCGACCGCGAAATGAGATTGTTTAACCGTTTAACTCGGAAGACTGTGGTATAATTGATTTGTAACATGACGCCATGCAATATCAAATCTAGGTAGTTGATTATTGCACGTCTCTCTGAGAGTAATAAAACTACAGCCTATATATAAAGTGTGCAATATCTTGTATATGTGTGTATTATTTTAGTTTGTAGCTGTTGCTTACATTCTGTTATATATATATAAAGCATAAAAAAAGATCACAGGAAACGATTTCAATCATGTTACAATGTTTATATATGTAGATTGTGTTAGAGGTTCAGTTANGGGGCGGTTGGAATCCAATTAAACAATTTAACCCAGCAACAGTTTGTGCCTGCCCAAATTAGGACATGGATTTACATTGGCATATTGGCATATTTCATGGACTTTTTTTGTTTCTCAATGATTTGAGGTGAGAGATGAATTTGTTGATATTGGTAGAATTTCATAATAACAATACAAAATGTCATTCCAATATATTGGAAGTATACAAACAGATTGCCACTTTGTCATAACGATTGATTGATTGATTGATTGATTGATTGATTGATTTATTGATTGATTGATTGATTGATTGATTGATTGATTGATTGATTGTTGCTTAACGTCCAGCGAGCAGTAATTCAGCTATATTCAGGTGGATAACAAATTAAACAAGATGTAATTAGAGGCTCCCATGAGTCTCTAATCGCTTACCTGGTTTTCAACATGACTTCTATAGTTTATAGAAAATGGGTAAGGGGTCACAAATAATTTTGAAAGTAGGCCAACCAAAGAAAGTACATGTATATGATGGATGATACATGTACATGGAAGGTAAATGATGGCAAAAGCTATATAGTAACAAGGGAGGGTTAATGATGTATTGTAAATATATTCTTTTATATTATTTGGAATTGTTTCCATTGTTATAACCTTTTTTTTTATTATCAATTAATTGAATGTTTACATTGACCCACATATTTGTCTACAAATATGATAACATTACATGACGGACTTTACAAACGGGTGTTTCTGTATTCTGTACTTTCTTTCCACCAGGCAGAATATCACCCAAAAAAAACGTTTTAGTACAAAACAGTTATTTCCTCTATTGAAATATATGATAAAACAGATCATACATAATATGTCATTTTTCATATCATACCCTTTATCAGCCCTCATCCATATATCATCCTTCGAGTCTATTGGACTGATAAAGTATATGATATGAAAAATGCCATGTAATAATTTATATTTATCATATATTGTAGATAATATAGCTAAAATGTTACCCTGTGATAAAACTTTTTGAGTTGTGTTTAGAATAATAAGAGGATTCATGTTTTATTTCACACAGTTTCACAAGAATGACCTAAGCGGGCTGATAAAGCAAGTTTTTTAACTGCTTCTGGAATGTAATTACATGTCTTCCCGTCAATGTTCGTAAGTTCACTTCGGGAATTTCTGGAAACTGTGTTTACGAACATGGCAGACACCTGTTTTATTGAATATTTGCAATTTTTTTGTTATGATATTGAAAATGCTAAAAAAAAAAAAAAAAAAAAAGGCACATTGAATGTATTTGCATATTAAAACAATAAATTTCTGGTTCTATAACTATGTATTTAATTCTAGCCTAATATGACTAAACATTTTGGTACAAATCAGTTATTTCCTCTGTTGAATTATATGATAAACATATAATACCATGTCATTTTTCATATCATACCCTTTGTCAGCCATCGTTCATATCTCATCTCTTGAGCCTATTGGCTCTCAGACTGATATCATGACCTAAGGCTGTTAAAGGGTATGATATGAAAAATGACATGTAATAATTTATTTTGTTGCATGCTCTGAATACAACTGCTCCAACAAAGGTTTACTAGTATAAAGATATATATGTATATAATTTGTTTAAAAAATTATTCCAGAAGTACAGTTTTTTTACAATAACATGTTTTTGTTAGATTTTTATAACTACAGTGTATTTCAATAATATGAGTAGGCATGGCCTATAGAGAGGACGTTTAATATGAATTAGGCATAGCCAACAGGCGAGCATCGCATCTACGCATAGACATGTACATGTATTTTACCAGTGTATGATTATGAGTCCACAGTCTCTTGAAGTTTCAAAAATAAAAAAAAATTAGAAAAACATTTTTTTCTTATTTGTTTTTTAGTTTTTGAAAATGATTTGATTGATTTGATTTTTGGTGTTTAACGTCACTTTCAACAATATTTCAGCTATATCATGGCAACCAGTTTTTGTGGTGGAGGAAGCCGGAGTACCCGGAGAGAACCACCGACCATGGGCAAGCAACAGGTAAACTTTATCACTTGCGGTTGTGAGTCGAGTGCACCCTTTTTTGTAATTCACAAAGCTGTATTGGTGATAGGCTTGTATGAGTGTTAGATCCACCGTCCTAACTCATTGAGCCACCCGGGCCCCTTAGTTTTTGAAACTTCAAGTGACTGTGATGAGTCAAAGGTCTATCATTTAAACAAAAGTATCCTTCTCATCATGCACAGGGGCTTGTTACGATTTTTTTGTTATCCCTTGACTACTCTAAAAAATACATTTTTGTACACATGAGACACACGAAAGTAGTCGGAGGGATAAAAAAAATCATACCAAACCCCTGTGGGTCGTGTTGCTCGTATGTGTTTTATGCACATGTTTTGTAAAATAAATTATGAAAGTTCATAATGTTAAATTTTGACATGATTATTTGTAAAAATGTGGTTCAAAGTCCACCGAAATGTCAATGATATAAGAAAACAAATAATAGCTTTCATAAAGAAATATATAATCATCCTTTTCACGCACAAATCAATTCATAACTCCGACAGAAAAGGCAAAAAATATCGAATGGCTTACCCCCGCTGATCCACTTCTCTTGTTGTAAACAAACAATTTTGATCGGACCAATCGGCAGTTGATCAAAATGAAACAAGTAAGAGAAACCAGCTACCTCACGATCCTATGACCAACCCTGGAATATGCAGCAATGGTTTGTGATCCCACCACCCAAACCCTGATACAGACATTCGAAGAGCTGTCCGCTTCGTCATAAATGATTACACCAGCAGAACACAAGGATGCGTGACAAGCATGTTAACATCACTTGAGAGGCAGACTTTAGAACAACGGAGGAGGATAAGCAGACTCGTTATGATGTATAAGATCCAGCATCGACTCGCGGACATCGACCGAGACTTATACCTCAGACCTGGTGACAGCAGAACCAGAAGTCAATATAGGTTCTTCAAGGAGAGGTCCAATTATGACACTCTCAGAAATTCCTTCCAAAGAACAGCACAAGAATGGAACCACCTACCAGACAATACAGTTGGGGCCAGCTCCATAGAGGAGTTCAGGGCTAACCTCCACCAATAGGTTAGCCACACCAACCAGTGTAAATAGTTTTAAGGGTTGGCAACTGAATCAATATTGTTTTTAAAAAAAACATCTTTATACTCCTACAATTGCTTGACATTTATTTTTCTTTGTTTTGAAACTATGAGCGACCACAGGCGCATGGGGCATGGATTTCGTTTCCTCCTCCCCCCTTTTCTCTACTACACCCCCCCTTTTTTTTTCATATTCATTCCTTTTTCAAAATTTTCATAATAATTCGTTTTTCTTCATTTGACAATATCAGTAGACGTCATACATCACGAATAATACGTGTATTTTGTGTCCACAGTTTTTCGACTGCTACAGTATATGATACGACATTGCCATATGTAGACAAGGATTAAAGTGTAAAAAACACGGGGGTTTCCCAACCGAGGTGAGCGATATGGCGCGAAATATGAAAATAAGTTGCTTACCTTCTATCATATATACTGTAGCAGTCGAAAAACTGTGGACACAAAATACACGTATTATTCGTGATGTATGACGTCTACTGATATTGTCAAATGAAGAAAAACGAATTATTATGAAAATTTTGAAAAAGGAATGAATATGAAATTAAAAAAAAGGGGGGGTAGTAGAGAAAAGGGGGAGGAGGAAACGAAATCCATGCCCCATGCGCCTGTTTGAGCGACATGATCAACGAAATAGTGTGACGACAGCTTTAGGGGCGAAACAAGAAGGTCTAACGATTGTCCATTTTTTAAATAAATTATTCGTTTCATGTACGGTTTCCTTTCTATTTTTTGGGGGGATTATTTTTAAACTGGATAGTTATTTTTTTTTCAAATTAAAAGGCTGTTTCCTGTACTGCACTCTGTAATGATCATTTATCAAGCATTAAGTATGTATTCTTTAGAAATACATCTATTTTGCTAATAGATACAACCTATGTGATAGAAAATGGCCTATAGATATACAAGATGTACTTTAGTCGGAACTAACTTTCGTGACGTCATAGGTTAGGAATGTGGGGAAACCCCAGTGACGTCTTTGTAAACATTGCGGAATCTCCGTCAGGAAAATCTCGACGTACTCGAGATTTATCTTACTAATTTTAAATATAAAAGACATTCTTTTCACATTGCTGGGAACTGCACCGTTCAAGACATAAACAATTATTCGGCAACCAACTGTAAATCGCCACCAACTTGAGAAACGCAGGGCAATGATTGTTTACTCTAAACAGTGTCAGTGACAGCGATCATGAAATGAATGACGTCACGTAACAATATACTTGTGTGACGTAAACTATAGCGATTGTCATTTTTTAAAATAAATTAATCGTTTCATGTAAAGAAGCTGTACGGATTCCTATTTTTTGTTTGTTATTTTTAAACTGGATACTTATTTTTTATTCTAATTAATAGTCTATTTCCGGTCATTCTCTCCGATTGTCCATTCTATGCTGAAACTTAAAAACCACTTCCGGTTGGTATTGTTAGTATATTGATTCATCTCCTTACACACGTGTTGCTGTTTAGCTCGCATCTTGCGATGCTCGCTAATATGGAGTAGGCATTGCCTAGATGCGAGCACAGCATTTCTGTCTGGCCAGTGTGTATATGTTACAGTAAATTTGTAAAATTAGTAATTTTGTAAAATGTAAAATTACTGGCCACTTTAGTAATTTCACTAAAAATCACTAAAAATTTAAAAGAAGCCACCAAGTCAAAAGGACAGACTCCCGCTGAATAAATGCATAGTATTCTTGTTCAATTGTGACAAATCATGTCCTCTCCTGATGAAAGACATGTGTGGGAAGTAGTAATTGTGAAAATAGGTTTGATTTCTTTTAGGCCCCTATTATTTTTTCTGCCATTTTCTATTTCGTTTTGTTTTCGTTGATTTTGTTTTGCTTTTTTCTTAATTAAGGAATTTGGGGTTTCAAGTTTTTAAGCTCGGGATTTCGGGCTCAGGCCCCCTCATATCCCACCTTTTTTCTATATGCGCACTCCAGAAACTGTATAATTCACATACTGACACATGCACACAAACACAAATAAAAATATGACATTTGAACTTCTGAAAGTTTGTCGGCCTGCAAACCCGGCTTGACTTGAGTTGCGGGTAATGTACGTGAGGAGTACTTTAACGGACAGACATGCAAGATGG
>MJUT01034751.1:93307-108975 GCA_002080005.1 Gigantidas platifrons
TATTTTATAGGCTTTCTAACTATACTAAGATGTATGTGTATTTTATAGGCTTTCTAACTATACTAAGATGTATGTCTATTTTATAGGCTTTCTAACTATACTAAGATGTATGTCTATTTTATAGGCTTTCTAACTATACTAAGATGTATGTCTATTTTATAGGCTTTCTAACTATACTAAGATGTATGTCTATTTTTAGGCTTTCTCACTATACTAAGATGTATGTCTATTTTTAGGCTTTCTCATTGTATGAAGATGAAATAAGTGATAGTAAAGCACAGTTAGCAGCAATCTCTTTAATTATAGGAACGTTGGAACAAATGTCATGTTTTGGTGTAGAAAATCATGAGCCACTGCGAACGCAATGTGCACTTGCTGCTTCTAAGTTGTTAAAGAAACCAGATCAATGTAGAGGTGTATCTATATGTTCACATTTATTCTGGTCGGGAGAATCTACTGCGTTTGAAGGGGAGGTAATTACATTTTTTTCCTTTCAGAATGCAAAAATCTTAAGGAAAATGATGATAAAATAAACAACATGTGGAAAAATTAGCCATTTAATCTCAAGATTACAAATGCAATTACTCTTCCTTCTTGCATTTTTAATAACAAAAATTATCGAGCAAAAATTATGGTGTAAATATGATGACTATTTGTAACATCATGTCTTCCATTGATTGGAATTACAGGTAATTACATTATGGGTACTTAGAGCCATTTCAACAATATTTCTATCATGTTCGTGTCAGTGTGTCTGTTAGTTGTATTTATAGAAGTCAAATACATTGATAAAAGCATGAAGAAATGTTAGAAGATACTAAAGGGGTAATTAGAAGCTGTCAATTGAAGGACTGATATTACAATGGTCTAGAGTTAGAAGATACTAAAGGGGTAATTAGAAGCTGTCAATTGAAGGACAGACAACACAATGGTCTAGAGTTAGAAGATACTAAAGGGGTAATTAGAAGCTGTCAATTGAAGGACTGACATTACAATGGTCTAGAGTTAGAAGATACTAAAGGGGTAATTAGAAGCTGTCAATTGAAGGACAGACATTACAATGGCCAAAAAATAGGACAAATAGACAGACATTGGTTCTCAAAAATTATCTTGATTGACAATGTTTATTTGTAGATGAAGGATGGTAAACGAGTAACAGATTGTCTTAAGAAAGGTGTTAAGATAGCTAACCAGTGTATGGATAGTTCTGTACAAGTACAGCTGTTTGTTGAGCTACTAAACCATTATGTATACTATTATGAAAAAGGCTGTGATCTGGTAATTATACAATAATGCTTCGTTATGAAAAAGGCTGTGATCTGGTAATTATACAATAATGCTTCGTTATGAAAAAGGCTGTGATCTGGTAATTATACAATAATGCTTCGTTATGAAAAGCAATTTTAAACAATGATGGTCAACAATTCCACCAATATCAACAAAACGAACAATCACCTCTCACCTCAAATCATTGAACATAAAAAATACTACGACAAATGACTGGAAATCCAGGTCCTAGCTATTGACAGATACAAAATGAGGCAGGATAAAACTAATTTATGAGATCACAATCCCATGGTGTTTGATACTTCATCTTCTATTAAATAATACACAGTGTGTGGAATATTTGTTTGGACAGTTCATCAGTGTATACCAGATATTCCCTTAATCTAAACCTATAATAGATTGGGTGAGCCATTGCTGTTTTATGCCAAGTTAGCAATTTTCAACTATATATGGAGAGAATAATTTACATTACGATGAGATGATATCTGTTTTGTACTAGCCCAACATGCTGAGTTGGATTTTTACAGTGCTATCTCACTGAAACAACAGTCTGTGGGTAGACATGTTGCTCCACACGGACACATTATTCTGATTGTGATGAGCCGACCAGTCTTAGATCTTACTCCTTAATGTTACAAAGGAGAAGCAGCAAATACTAATTTTATAATCTTTTGTTTTATCCCATGATTTACTGTACTCGATGTGATTACACCACTGATGTCTTTACCTAGAATATAATTGTATTGGTATAAACCTTAATGTGTACAGATATCCTCAAATAAAAAGATTAAATTCATAACAAAAATGTTGTCAAAATTTACCAGATCTTGCTATATTTCAGAAAAATCACTCATGAATGTTTTAATACACTTGTATACCTCTAGTTATACTTGTTACCACAATGGTTCCAATAATATGGTTAGGGTATTAGGGTCATGGTGTTTTTTAAACGTCATTTTCAACAACATTTCAGTTATATCGTGGCAGTCAGTTTTATTAGTGGAGGAAATCTGTGTAGCCGGAGAAAACCACCGACCTGCCTCAAATCACTGACAAACTTTATCACATAATGTTATATCGAGTACACCTTGCATGAGTGGGATTCGAACTCACAACTTCAGTGTTTCTAATAATAAACAAATACCCATCTCATATAAACTTTTATAGAACAGTCTCGTATTTTCTTTGCAGGTTACCGTTCAAGTTTTAAACCAGCTGATAACGAAAATCAAAGAGACATTACCTAGTTTAGAAGCTAACGAAGAAACGGAACAAATCAATAAACATTTTCAGAATGCATTAGACCATTTACGTCTGAAGAAAGATAACCCTGACAGTGAAGGCGTGTCATACGAATCATTAATAGTTTAAGCATAATATTTATTGCCTAGGAATGAAATGGTTATAAAATTATATGGAAATATGGGATGCAGTTTTAGGGTCATATTTTTTTTGGATATTAGCTTTTCTATTCAAGTTTTATTGATACTGAAACAAATGTGTCATTATTTTTATTAGCTCAATTGGTCATAGGAGATTTTGCCATCATTTTGCAACCATCATATGTTGTATGTCATTTAACTTTTTCACATTTTAATTTAGTCTTGTAGAAGCTCTTAACCATATAGAGCCAACTTCACAGGATAGAGGAAATTCATATTTGTATAAAAAAAANNNCCCCCCCCCCCCCCTCACAGAGAATTCAGGGAACCAAAAAGGAAGAAATTAAGTAAATCTTTACAAAGCTCCTGCTGAAGGACCAGGAATGGACTATTACAATATTTGTTGTGCTGCATCAATGTGAAATGGAGATTTAAGTCTGTACAAATAGAGGACCCTGGGTTTGTGGGAGTCTTACTCAGAGTCCAAAGTTTTAACTTTGACTGCAATGGGAAACGTTTTTTTTCTGTAGGAACCAGTAACATTTTTATGAGAAATGAAACATTATTGTGCTGAGAAGATTCAAGCTTACAGAGATAAATGTCTGTCGGGTTAAGCTTTGAGGGTACAAAGTTCGAAATAGACTGCAATGGGAGCATTTTTAAAGATTTTTTAGGAGTGCAAAATACAAATGTAGTTGTACTTAGTAAGGATCATATTGTGTTATGCAAATTTTGTTTGGTTCCAATGAATATCCCAGAGACTATTAGGTCCAAGTCCTTGCAGATCAAAATTTAATATATGCAACGATAGGCAATAGTTTAAAGAATGTTTACCAGGCGAGTCATACAGGCTCATGTCAACCATTACCTCCTTATTTGGTATTAGATAAAATTAGACATAGCAAGAAAACATACAATCTTGTTCAGATTCAGTTCAATACAGAAAGCTTCATATTTCAGACCTATTTATTTTCATTTTACTTTTGTTCCAACATTAAACTAAAATTTCTCTTAAAACACAGCAATATATTGACAATACAGTAATAAAGCTGTGGTGCCATTTCATTCTTATTTGTTATTGTTGTCAATATATATATAAAGATTAAAATCTAAAATATTTTCTTTGATCTTATTGTGTTACATATGACATAGTGTTTTTTTTGGGTGTTCAATGATTTGAGATGAGAGGTGATTGTTGATATTGATGGAATTGTTGACACTTAAAACTCTTTCATCATGCTGTTGTTAACTATAACACCTCTTTCTACATTTCCTGTTTGGTTCGTCTTGACCCCCGTTTGTTTTGTAAGGGGTTCATGTTTTATTGATGTTATTGGTGTTTGTTTATGCATACTGATGTCCAACAAAATTTATATATCAGATGATGTTTGTGCCATTTAACAGCGAGTGAGTGAGTGATTGTTGTTTTTCAATTTTTCAGCTATATACAGTTAATTTTCAATGAAATGATGATGAGGTCCACTTTGTACTAGACCAACACACTTAGTTGTATTTCTATAGTGCTCGCTCACTGAAACAACAGTTCCTGGAGACATGTCACCCCACTCGGACACATTATCTCGATTCCGAGCCAACCAGTCTTTGATCTTTCTCCTTAATGCTGCGTGCTTGGCGGAGAAGCAACAAATACCAATTTTATAGTCTTTGGTTTAACCCGATTGGGGATTGAACCCACGACCTACCACACTTGATGCGAGCATGCTAACTATTACATCACCGATGTGGTTACTACTTAACAGTAACACAACTGGTATCACTAGTGGAGCAGGAATTCATGACATTTCTGGAGTGCCTGATTTTAGTGGAGTTTGTGTTGCTCAATCTGTAGTTTTCTGTCTAATGTTTTATTTCTTTTTGTTCTTTTCCTGTTCTTGTATTGTCTGTTCTTTGATTTACAGGTTCCTTCTGATTCCTCTCCTGTTAGTTCTTGTATTGTCTGTTCTTTGATTGACAGGTTCCTTCTGATTCCTCTCCTGTTAGTTCTTGTATTGTCTGTTCTTTGATTGACAGGTTCCTTCTGATTCCTCTCCTGTTAGTTCTTGTATTGTCTGTTCTTTGATTGACAGGTTCCTTCTGATTCCTCTCCTGTTAGTTCTTGTATTGTCTGTTCTTTGATTGACAGGTTCCTTCTGATTCCTCTCCTGTTAGTTCTTGTATTGTCTGTTCTTTGATTTACAGGTTCCTTCTGATTCCTCATTTAGTATCTTCAAACTTTCATGATTTTCCTGTGATGTTGAAGGTTTTCACATGCACATCAGGGTGAAGGACCATTCTTGATTCTTGACGTAAAAATGCTTTTGACATTTACGGTCGTAATTAAAATACTTCAAAGGACTCGTAGTTGATGGTGATGGTTCACGAGATATATTAGATACTGAGTTTGGTACTGTTTGACTGCTATTTTGCCTGTTTTTTACAGTATTGGTGTAAATGCTGTTTTAGTGACAACGGGAACCTTTGAACCGTAATGGAAGCGAGAGGTTGGTGCCGTAAAATCTGATTCAATCCACCATTTCTTTAGAAATGCCTGTACCAAGTCAGGACCATTGCGGTTTTCCAGTTTCCTGGTTGTTGACTGATTTTGTCTGTTTATTGATTTATGAGTTTTTAATTTCCCTTTGGAAGATTGCTCTGTGTTCGGTAATTTTGTTATTACCCTTATTTGTCATGTTACATATAATATTGGTAATGATGAAAGATCATTAAATATTATTTTACCGTTATTCAGAAACTACTGTCTTATGCCCTTTCCACGAAATTTTATAGTAATTGGTTTTGCTGACCTGGGCTCGGATCCACGATCCACCGCATTCAAAGCGAGTATGCTAACCCTTACACCATTAATTCAATTCTTATGGACTGAGATAGAGCAAACCAATCCCAACCTTCATTATGTAAAATAGAACAAATATTATTGTACAGAAACCATTGTGTCTACAGAAGGACAACACCAAAAAAGGTGTGTTAAAAAGTCAGAAAGATCTGTCAATTAAAACAAAAATTATTGAATGGAAAACAAATTCAATTGAGTTTATCTCAGAAATTGTAAAAGATGGAAGAATTCTGTTGACATACTATTGAAAACTTAACACAATCAATACAAAGAAAAAACGCATTTAAATTGGATCAATAATAAAAATTCTATATAGCTTCTAAATACAAAATGTATGTGAAATTTTGGAATTTGGTCCTCCTTTTGAAATAAAAGATTTCCCATTGTTGTCAAAAGCACTAATAGTTACATAATAACGCTATGCATTTTTCTTAAATGGATTTTCTTTTTTTCTTTAAATACATTAGAAAACCTCATCAAAATCAGATAAACAATTTAAACTCTCTGTACAAAAAAAAAACGGAAATACCAATTTTTGCATCTTTAATTTCTTGTTTGGAAACGGGGAGTGCTACAATATGCCAAACGAAACCCATCATTATTCTGGGTCAATATCCTTTGTATAGAACTAAATATATCACACTAAAACCATTGTTTCTACAGACTTAAGTTGTCTGTGACTTGCAACATGTAGGTCGGTGGTTTTCTCCGGGTACTCCGGTTTCCTCCATCAATAAAACTGACCTCCACGATATAACTGAAATATTGTTGAAAGTGCCGTTACTATAAACTTAAACACAATTTAGAGACATAAGATGACGACAGACCCATAACATAATGTGACCTCAACATTGGGTGTTGAAATTGTAACCCATAACATAATGTGACCTCAACATTGGGTGTTGAAATTGTAACCCATAACATAATGTGACCACAACATTGGGTGTTGAAATTGTAACCCATAACATAATGTGACCTCAACATTGGGTGTTGAAATTGTAATACAGATTAACACAGAGAGATTGTAAGAATTTTATAACAAAAAATAAATACAATTTATTAAGTACATGTATCTACAAATCTGTTTTTGGTCCCATCAATGGAATAGCCTTCATTTCAGTTTTCATACATAAAAATTCCCCTACTACTGTCATTATAGCAATACCAATAATATTAATAATCCACCATGATAAAGTCTGTGGCAAATGTCCACTAAATATCCAACAAAAGAAGAAGTGAACAAAATGTGTTGTAAAAGCAAAATCTAAACATAGTTTGGTTCTCCGTACAATAAACCACAGTCCTAGAGCACTGAAAAAGAAATCATTTTCAATTTTGAATTGAACACATATTTTATTTACTCAAAATATTAGTAATTGTGATTGAGCACAAGTAATGATAACAATTCTCCCTATATAATTGTGATTGAGCACAAGTAATGATAACAATTATCCCTATATAATTGTGATTGAGCACAAGTAATGATAACAATTCTCCCTATATAATTCTATATAATTGTCCATTATTTTTAAATTCTAACAACACCACACACATATACAACATGAACACTTTTGTTATATTTTCTATTCAAATATTTTTGTGTTTTGTGTAAATAGTGGCACTATATATATTGCCTTTTTTTTTTTATCAAGATGTATGTTTAAGAAGATGTCTTTACAAATACTGTTTTATTGTACCGACCTTAAATAAAACTTTTGAACTTTGAATTATGTAGGTATGATGGTGATGTGACACCTTAACATTATTTAAAAAAATACCCATAACCATCACAAATTTTGTTTAATCTAAAACTAAGTAAATAAAAAAAAATGTTTTACATTGCTGCTCTATATCTTTGTCCAGAAAAAAATTGTTTCAATAATGAATATCAGGAGAGGTCTACTCAATATAACATTACATGATAAAGTTTGTCAGTGACTTGTGACAGGTCAGTGATTTTCTCAGGGTACTCCGGTTTCCTCCACCAATAAAACTGATCGCAACAATATTACTGAAATATTGTAGAAAGTGGAGTTACCATAAACCACCTACACCAACCAGAATTAATGTAAAGACATGCGAGTGACAGTGAGTCAACCTTTAACATGTAATAGGAGTAAGTGGTGTAAAACACCTACACCAACCAGAATTAATGTAAAGACATGCGAGTGACAGTGAGTCAACCTTTAACATGTAATAGGAGTAAGTGGTGTAAAACACCATAACACCAAACCCCCCTCAATAATGAATATACATGTACATGCACTTGTATATTATGAAATTTCCATTTTTAAACACAGAGGGTGACATTTGGGATCCCATTAACTGGTTTAACCCTGCCCCATTTTTGTGCTTGTGAATTTCCATTTTTCAACACGGAGGGCGACATTTGGGATCCCATTAACTGGTTTAACCCTGCCCCATTTTTGTGCCTGTCACAAGCCAGGACCTGGATTATCAATGCCATATGTGGCATTAATTTTGTGTGTTCATTGGTTTGAGGTGAGAGGTATTTGTTCATTCTATTGATAGAATTGTTGATCATTAATATTCAAAGTGTCTTTTCAAAATTCTATTAACCTGACAATGATTGACAGAATTCTTCATTGTTTAAGGCTAATTTTTATCAATTGTGTCCCTTATTAACCTTTACTATTGTAGTATACTGGTAAAATGTGAGTTACTTCTACATGTTGATCAGTGTAATATCATTTCTTATAGTATATAATACAATCTTTCTTCTGCTGCTCGATACCTAGAGTATAAATTTCAAATGTTTCATTTAATGAGAACTTATGTTGTTGAACAGAAACCAAATGTGAGATGCATTGATGTATGGACATGGGTTACATTTATTATGCATCCAATGCCTAGTCGTGGCAGCATAAAAACTACTCTATATACAAATAAAAAATTTCAAACTAAATTTAAATATTAATTGTATTTACTATTATCTTACCTAGTAAAACTGTTGAGGACAAAAGCTATTACATTTACCCTTCCAGTATCTTCAAATAAGTCTAAATCCTGAAAAACATCAAGATTAAATGAACAGTTGGCAATAACAATATATAGAAACTTTTAAGACTAGAGATACATGTATACAGTGTATCTGTTTTCTACCTGTATGAACCTCCTTTCAGTTTGTGTGTTGTTGGTTCTTTTTCATCTTCCAATAAAGCTCATCCTTCAGTGATCCCGAGTATTATCGAACTTGTGTTATGTACATTCACCAACAAGGAGGCATGTGATTAAAAATGCTTCTCAAAAATGTAATGTATACAGTTAAAACTATGATGTGAATGTCTACACATGAGCTAGCTCCACCTTGAACACTTCAAGTGTGGGAACACTGATTAGTACTGCTGGCAACTTATTCCAGACTCAGTCAGGCTTATGTGTTTTATTGGAGCAATGTGCATCTTACCTGTGGACTGTTGCTTCAGTTTCTAAATCCAACAAAGTGTGTTCGTCGAGTACAAAGCAGACATGATGATCATCATGATATAGTTGAAAAAATTGTTCATCTGACATTATAGAGTGATAAATCACTACATGTTAGACATACATGTATCACTTATCTGATACTAAATTACAGTACCCATGGTTACATCATCCACAAACAATTGGTGGTGTGCTGTAACCAGACAAACCAATCAAAACTGCCACTACAAATTAACACAAACAATTTTATCACAAATTCAAAAAATTATTTTTTTTAGCAATTTCATTCTTTTTTTAAGCTTTCAACATCTAACAGAAACATGCATTTGAAAAAAATATACTATCTATCAATTCAAAAATTAAAGTTGGGTTCCAGCAATGGCCTACTATGTCTACATTTTTATGTATATAATACCATAACTACATTTGTATATTGCATTTTGATAAATGGAAAATGCATAATAGCAAGTTTTTCCTCAAGATGGTTTACAGTTAATATCTTATTACTAGCAGCAAGCATGCAAATACAATAGTATTTGTTTGTTAAGCAACTGTTTTCATCAAAATGCTAATAAAGGATGACTAATTGACATTTAAATACATACATGTACATGTATATACCAGGTACAGTGTACTGTTACCCTACATACATTTTTTGTACATATGAATCATGATGACTACTGGTACATACACTGTATACATGTATCTCCAAGTTTCTTTTTCGTAAATTGAGCAAACAGTTTGTACCTCGTCTTGAGCCAGGTGCATTGCAAATCTGGTAGTGTCATTGAAGTAATATTATATCATGCATATAACTAATAGGTGAAAAGCCCCATTTTTACATTGGTAGATCAAAAGCTTAACTGTCTGAGTTTTCAATGGATGAATGGCTGCTAACTTACAATTGCTTTCAATGATTCTAGAAACTAGATATAAAGAATACAATGTACATGTAGGTATGTAGAAAAATACTTCATCCTAGATTACCATCAACAAATAAAACACAAACTTTGGACAAGATGTAGAAGGAACGCATGCATGTCCACCAAGTAACAATTCTTCTTTTCTTCTACCAAATACTGACTGCCTTCAACCAGTTGAAGATTATGTCCGAGGACAAATTCTATCATGCATGTGGAGATGAGAAGAAGATATTTGTTATTTCAGAAAATCAGAAATTATGTGTTTTTGTTAATTGGGCGTACATAATCTAGCAGTCATGCTATATGACCAGACAAGACAAGTATCATTGCTGACAAGGTTACTGTCCAGTTGTTTCTGATTGAAATGTGAAATAATTACTTATTATTTTAGTCATGAATATGCAATAAATATAGCTCACTAGTTGATGTTGATAACAATCAGTGCATGTCGTAAACATGAGTTCTGAAGATATATAGGGTCTAACACCGGGAGAGGTGCAAGATAGTAAAATCTGTGACACCCGAGGGTAAAATTTAAATCGTATCGGACGAGGCTTGTCCGAGTCCGATACGATTTAAATCTTACCCGAGGGTGTCACAGATTTTACTATCTTGCACCTATTACGGTGTTTGACTCTTTTTCTCACCCATTTCTACCGTGTCAATGTTTGTTTACTTTTTGTGCAGTTTGGCGCATTCATTTGCGAACCGTATCACAGGACCAAAATGCCACGTAATAAAATAAAACAAGATTATCATTTTACAACTTTAAAGAGGTTCAAAATAATAAAGTTAACAAACTTGTGATAGATTCTACAATAACAAAATCTTGCACCTTAAACAATGTTTGCCTCTTTTTCTCATCCCTTTCTATCGTGTCAATATTTGTTTACGTTGAGAAAATATAGAGTGCTCTCCCTTGTTATGTAGCTAAGGTAAATAAAAAATATTACCTCCCTTTGACCAACGTCAAAAACAATTTGTTTACCGACATTTATCGCTGTTGCAGTAGCATTTATAATATATTTATAAAATACATTGTATTTTATTTTGAAATACATTTAAAATATTGCCAAAACACTATAAATCGACAATTTAATTCAACAATGGAAAACAATTTTGTGGGAAAAACGGCGTGTAGCTTGTCTTATCCTGGAGCCGGGGTAAGATAGAAAAATCTTTTTCACCTAAATTAACGGACTACTTTATCCAAGGGGTGAGAAATCAGTATCTCCAACCTAATCTCATCAGGAGTCCTACCAAAGGTATTCTGGAAATTTAAAATCTGACCCCCGGTGCCTTCTAATGCATATTTTGGCATAAATGAATCATCTCAGACCATATGCAGGTATGATTTGATAAATACACTGCGAGTCATAAATTTCCAGAATACTATTGTCGTATTGAGAGGGCTTGTGACGAGATTAGGCTGGAGATACAGGGCCAAAAATTTCTTCATAAGCATCTTATCAGGTGACAACACTTCCTTAGGTCAAGGGTGGAATTTCCGATGTGAGGAATCGAGTGAGGTGACAGGCAAGTGAAGAAAAAAAAATGTTAATCCAAAACGAACAAGTGATAAGGTTTTGATTGATTTTTGGTGTTTTAACGCCACTTTCAACAATATTTCAGCTATATCATGGCGACCAGTCTTAGTGGTGGAGGAAGCCGGAGTACCCAGAGAGAACCACCGACCATGGGCAAGCAACTGGTAAAGTTTATCACTTGCGGCTGCGAGTCGAGTGCACCCTTTTGTAATTTACAAAGCTGAGTGCGAACCCATGCCGTATTGGTGATAGGCTTGTATGAGTTGTTAAATCCAGCGACCTAACTCATTGAGCCACCCGGGCCCCCTCTATAAAGGTTTTTGAGAACATACAATGTAAGTTACATTTTGATGTAATTTTATATCACTTACTATTTGTGTGAAAATTTGATCTAATGAGGCGTCGAACCGACCAAGAATGTCTAAGATGTAAACAAATAATGTGTAAGTAACATAGAATTGACACTGAATAGCAAATATTTGTGCTATGATCAGTTTAGGGTCCCAAATGTAGCTTCTAAAATGTCCAGGCATCTTAGTAAACCCGTTTCGAATAAGTCTCAGCATAACACAAGGTGAATACACAATATATTGGAATCGATCATGCGTCGTATTTGTTTTAAATTACTACGTTTCCTATACAACTTTCAGCACCAGCTTAACATTTTACATGATTTACGTCAACAATGGCAGTGTCACTTGAATGTTTTATTTGATTTCTAA
Source organism: Gigantidas platifrons (assembly GCA_002080005.1). Taxonomy (NCBI): domain Eukaryota; kingdom Metazoa; phylum Mollusca; class Bivalvia; order Mytilida; family Modiolidae; genus Gigantidas; species Gigantidas platifrons. The sequence goes on from MJUT01034751.1 coordinate 105,467, forward strand.
AGTAAAGAATGAAAGGATTTAACGGATGTCTACTGTTTTTTTCCGGATCTTCAAGAAATTTTTCAATAGCGACAAAAAAAAAAAAAATACTAAATGATAATAATGTTAACAGTGTTTATGATAATAATAATAAAGTTTCATTTAAAGTTGATATTAATTAAACATAGTACAACACAAGCTCTAATGAGCTTTTTAAATCGACTACATCTTGTGTTAGAATGTGTATATTGGTATTTTCGGAGCTATCGTGTTGTTTAGGGGAAGTTGCAATTGATGGTAAATCACTTTGGCGATATCCACACGTTTCTGCCATTTTTGCAGAAATTAATGCAACAGCTAAATCTGGTGGTTGTCCAGCACCAACGAAAAACGCAACTTTTTCGGGGAGCCCATCAATGAATCTTGCTAGTATTTTTCATGTTCTGGTTTTTGATGTGATGTGTGTGATGTGTGTGATGTGTGTGATGTGATGTGATGTGATGTGATGTGATGTGATGTGATGTGATGTGATGTGATGTGATGTGATGTGATGTGATGTGATGTGATGTGATGTGATGTGATGTGATGTGATGTGATGTGATGTGATGTGATGTGATGTGATATATGATATATGATATATGATATATGATATGATATGATATATGTGATGTGATGTGATGTGATGTGATGTGATGTGATGTGATGTGATGTGATGTGATGCGATGCGATGCGATGCGATGCGATGCGATTTTAAGTGCGTTCCCCCTAACTTGAAATCCTGCATCCGTCCCTGCTGGCGACATGTATGTTTTTCTATTTTGGAGTCATTTGTCGGTGTATAAAATTTTAAATACCAATGTGGATACAAAAAGTTGTATACGATTTTATCGAGAAGTATATATATGGTCTTTCAGGAGACAATGGAGTCCTACGTAAATATCACCCATCTTTACAAAAACTATTAACGACACATGTTTTCCGGAATTGGCAGACTTAACTGAGAATGACTGTATTAAGCACGCAGCATTAAGGAGAAAGAGCAAATATGGTTTGCTCGGAATCAGAATAATGTGTCCGAGTGGAGCGACATGTCTACCCGAGGAGTGTTGTCTCAGTGAGCTAGCACTATAAAAATTCAACCCAGCGTGTTGGTCTAGTACAAAGCGGACATCAACATCTCATTGAAAATTAATTTGTTCTCGCCATGATATAGCTGGAAAATTGCTGAATTGGCGCTAAACAACAATCACTCACGAGTCTTCATATCATAAATAACAGTTTTTAACAAAAACAAAAAACAAAAACAAAAACACCACCCACAACATTTACCGAACTTTAAATATAAATCCATTAGAAAGTTCTATCCACAATGAGTGTTCGGTGTCTTCGTGTCAATAAGATAAAGGGAATTACTTTAGCTTGGATAATCCATTTGCACGCCGCTTAAACATGGGGGGGGGGGGATTATGTCTTCATTGAATATGAATTATGTGTATAGAGCTTATGTTTGTAATGTTACATGTAAACCCGACTTCAAATAAAGTTTTCTATTCTATTCTATTCTAAATTATATCAGTTCATGTTGTATTAATTCATGTATGTATAATATTGGAAAAATACGTTTGAAAGTTGTGAAACTTGTGTCCTACCTATCCAATTAATTTATTCAATTGTTTATTATTGAACACTAAAGTATGTTTAAAATAACTCGAAAGATGAAAACATTATTCAACAAGTAGTGAACCCGACATTTTTCAATCCAGCTTAGTTAACAGTAAGAGCCACCCGGGCGGATCACCCCGTCTAGTTATGCTACTGCCTCCCCAACCACCAACACAAAAAAAAACCCAAAAAATATAATAAAAACACAGTCTAGGAACCCGTATGCCTGAAATCTCTTATTGACGTGCTCTTCTGTAAACTGCATTACGGTTTCGGTGGAAATCGACTGCCCACGCTTTCAAGGCAGGCAAGTTTTTCGGAATTTATTATCGACAGATACAATGTATCTGTGTAAATAGATACAGAATGTACATGATTCATTACTCTAACGGACGCTAAAGTTTCTTTGGATAAAATAACGCAACAAATTCAGAATGGAGTATCAAAGTTTGTTTTTACTACCAGAAAAGGTAAAAATTCCATTTTTTATGCCTAAATGGCTTCCAATTTAGACTGTATTTGCATGGAAAGTGTAAGATGTCGAATTCCAGCGAAACCGTAATGCAGTTTACAGAAGAGCACGTCAATAAGAGATTTCAGGCGTACAGGTACCTAGACTGTGAAAAACAAAACATAAAAACGCTCTGTTGATTTTGAACACTCTGGTTTAATAGAGTTCACACCACAGTGACGTGTACACTAAATATTTCGCACCATGATAATCGATGATGGCCGCACGTGCGAAAATCATATGATCCATGGGTAAAATCGACTGACAAGAACACATCTAATTTGTAAGTAAAATTAATTTGTAGAGAATTCGCCAGACAGTACATTTTAAAATTGTGCGGATCACCCTGATTGCCTGAATCGGGTTATTGCCCCCCCAGGCATAGGCACATGTGTTTCAAGCAACTTGCATGAATTTCCTAAACTAGCATGGGGCAGCCATTTTTTTTCCTTATCTGTATTTATTAAATATTCATATCATGTGAAAGTAGTATATCTAAGATTCTCAAAACAGTTTAGTTTTTAACTCTAGGACTTTCCATTGTTTTTCTATCATTTTTTGAAAATCGTAAATTGAGGTCTTTAAAATTCTATAGAAAATTCTGTTCAAAATATGGTTCCACTTAATACTTATGAGATAGAAATTATTGATAATACCCAAAACTCTATTTTTTAACATATATCTACTTTCTGATGATATAATAAGACATTTCCAGGCTGAAACATGATTCTAAAATGAACTTGGAAGTTAATTTTACACCAAAAACATTAGTCCGAGATTCCTCTGCCGTTCGACGACCATTTAGAACTTGCTGTTGTCGTTGAACGTCAGAGCGCTTGCCATAAGCAAAACAGCGGATTTTTTTCCGCATCTCTTTTGTAGCACATTTCCACGTTTTGTGGCTATCAGATTTGATTTTCTATCCAAAACCCTAATATATATCGCTTCACCAATCATTTTTCTATTCATTCATAACCATCTTACCCTCAGAGAGTGGTGTTACACTCGATTACAGCACGTTTTTTCCTTACACCAGATGATTTGGTCATTTCACTGCCATTTTTTAACGTGATCTCGCGATACTAACTGAAAGATGACAGCAATGCATTGCATGATGGGAGATACTAAATGCAGTGCGCCAAATTTGCATACGTAAACAAACATACAAGACGATATAAAGCGTATTCTGCAGGACAAACAGTTCCATCTACAGCTCAAATCAGAGCAGAAGGAAATAATACAAAATATGTTGGATAGAAAAGATTCATTTGGCAGTGTTATCCGCATGCTTCGGAAAGAGCATGTCTTACGTTTCCCCCTATTTTGGACAAGGTCAGATCATATATGCAAATCATCT
>MJUT01034751.1:194411-210275 GCA_002080005.1 Gigantidas platifrons
AAATGTCAATCATTCTACTATGGTATACCAAATGTCAATCATTCCACTTTGGTATACCAAATGTCAATCATTCTACTATAGTATACCAAATGTCAATAATTCTACAATAGTATACCAAATGTCAATCATTCTACTATAGTATACCAAATGTCAATAATTCTACTATAGTATACCAAATGTCAATCATTCAACTATGGTATACCAAATGTCAATCATTCTACTTTGGTATACCAAATGTCAATCATTCTACTATGGTATACCAAATGTCAATCATTCTACTATGGTATACCAAATGTCAATCATTCTACTATGGTATACCAAATGTCAATCATTCTACTATGGTATACCAAATGTCAATCATTCTACTATGGTATACCAAATGTCAATCATTCTACTATGGTATACCAAATGTCAATCATTCTACTATGATATACCAAATGTCAATCATTCCACTTTGGTATACCAAATGTCAATCATTCTACCATGGTATACCAAATGTCAATAATTCTACTATGGTATACCAAATGTCAATCATTCTACTATGGTATACCAAATGTCAATCATTCTACCATGGCATACCAAATGTCAACCATTCTACTATGGCATACCAAATGTCAATCATTCTACTATGGGATACCAAATGTCAATCATTCTACTATGGTATACCAAATGTCAATCATTCTACTATGGTATACCAAATGTCAACCATTCTACTATGGCATACAAAATGTCAATCAGTCTACTATGGCATACAAAATGTCAATCATTCTACTATGGTATACCAAATGTCAATCATTCCACTTTGGTATACCAAATGTCAATCATTCTACTATGGTATACCAAATGTCAATCATTCTACTATGGTATACCAAATGTCAATCATTCTACTATGGTATACCATAGGCCTTACTCCTGAACTTGTTTATATAAACTCATACTTGGGATTCCTTTGTTTAAATAAATTTATTTGTAAGAACCCTGGTATATATAATACTTATACCTTGATGGTTGGTATACATTGGGATCTGGGTCATATAGTAATAACTACACTAGACTTCATGTAAATTCAGATATCTTTAATCACAAAAATACTGTACATTATAATATCTTCTTTAGTGTAGAATTCAATATACAAAAGGAGAACAATTCTTTAATGTAAACAGAACTCTACACATATACACACATATTTGGTACTTAATATTCATTACACAAAACATTCAGCTTAAATTTTATCCAGAGGCTACCAGCAGCCTGTAATTGACTACATACCTGCTTTATGTTTTGGCTAATACCAAGTTACCACAGAAACTCGCATGGAGTTTGGCCATTAAAATTAACAAAAAATAAACAAAATATGCACTGAAAATATCACACTTTTCTTCTAGCTGAAGACAATAAGGATTGTAAAATATAAAAAAATATAAAGGATCAAATCTGCTATAGTGTTGAAGTGTAATAGGAGGAAAGAGTTCAATCAACTGTAGGTTATCAATGATGGATTTTTGTTTTATTTGGGGGTGGGGAGGTAGGAGGGAGTGGTAGTTTAAAGCAAATTAGATTTCTTTAAAAGGTAATGTTTTAATGTTCTACTGAAAGTAGAATGCCTGAGAGTATATAAATTCTATACATCTGTCAGACAGATGAAGAAAGACAATTTTCTGGTACTGACAGAATTACAGATAACCCATCTTAAAGGGTATTAAATCCATTTTTGTCAGTTTTATGCTCTTTTAGTGGAAACATTACATTTAGTTTAACAACTGATAATTATGTAATAAAACATCATAAAATGTATATATTTTATCAATATGACCATACCATGCTGAAGAAGCTAACTAATTATACTTCGCTGGCCAGTATGAATGTTTTCTGAAGAAGGAATCATACTGGTTGTTGTCATGGACGCTGACTGGCACAAGGTATATGAATTCATTATTTTATTGTTAATAATGTATTAACTTGTAAATAGAAGTTGTCTTATTTAAGTTATAATGATGTGATAGAAGAAAATGTAGAATACATAAAATGATTTAACAAAAATAAATGACCATCAACACAAGTGGTGTATATTCAGGTTCATAGTATCTGCTGGGTGGGGTCATATCAGAGGTCATCATGAATAAGACGGTCATTGTAGTGATTATTTTTTCCTGGAAATTAATTAATTTCATCAGTATTTTCAGCATTAATATTTTAAATTGGCACATATTTTGAAGAAAAAAAAACCAGTTGTAAAATAGGCAAAACAAATTGCCAACTTGAAGTAAGATAAAATGCCAGATTAGGACATCATAATGCTGTCAAAAGTTGGTGAAAACCATTTTTGGCATTCATTTCTATTCTATTAATTGCTATTTTTCTGGCATTCTAGCCAAAAAAAATGTTATTGCATCATTCATTTAGGAAATTCTGTAAAAAAAAATGAGGGCCAAATAGGATCCTTTTAGTTTATACATCTAATCCTAAGTAAAGATCTATTGGTAAAATTTTATTTTGTAATACGTAAAATTAAATGCATGTACAACAATATTCTCAATTAGATGACAGCATTTTTGAAACAGATACATTGTACATATATATTAAAACGTCAAACTTTCACTTTATTTTAAATAACAGCTATGATTGAAGATAATGTACTGACATAAGATAAAGATTAAGATTTGGTTAATTCCATATACAAAACATACAGAGCTAAGATAATATACAAACTTATATAAAAATACATTTAAAACATAAAATCTTCCATTCTGATAAAACATCCTCATTATAAAAACAATGAGAAAATGATTTGTAATAAAACCAATGAGACGATGATTTGTTACATAAACAATGAGACAGTTATTTGTTACACATATATTCCTTGTCATTCATCCAGTCTATATAATAAATGCTATATAGGTAGCCATTGTTGTGTGGGGATATCTAACACTACATCCATATCTGGGGTACATCTACAATAAATAAACAATGATTGTAAACATAAAAAGAGAAAGTCAAATGACACCAAACACAGTGACATTGATAATTGAAACAGACATCCAATTTCCATATCAAAAGTGTAAGAGTAAGTGGTATGAATATAGGGGTGGGAGTGGGGGGTTTATGATATTTAATGCCACATCCACATAGGGGTGGGAGTGGAGGATTTCTGATACTTACTAGTAATGCCACATCAATATAGGGGTGGGAGTGGGGGATTTATGATACTTAATACCACATCAATATAGGGGTGGGAGTGGGGGATTTATGATACTTAATGCCACATCAATATAGGGGTGGGAGTGGGGGGTTTATGATACTTACTAGTAATGCCACATCAATATAGGGGTGGGAGTGGGGGATTTATGATACTTAATGCCACATCAAATATAGGAGTGGGAGTGGGGGATTTATGATACTTAATGCCACATCAATATAGAGGTGGGAGTGGGGGATTTATGTTACTTAATGCCACATCAAAAAGAGGGGTGGGAGTGGGGGATTTATGATACTTAATGCCACATCAATATAGAGGTGGGAGTGGGGGATTTATGTTACTTAATGCCACATCAATATAGGGGTGGGAGTGGGGGGTTTATGATACTTAATGCCACATCAATATAGGGGTGGGAGTGGGGGGTTTATAATACTTAATGCCACATCAATATAGGGGTGGGAGTGGGGGGTTTATCACACTTAATGCCACTTTCAACAATATTTCAGTTATATCGTGGCGGTCAGTTTTATTGGTGGATGAAACCCGAGTACCCGGAGAAAACCACAGGCCTGCCGTAAATCTCTGACAAACTTTATCACATAATGTTGTATCAAGTACACCATGCCTGACCAGAATTTGAACTCACAACTTTAGTGGTGATAGGCACTGATAGCATAGGTAGTTATAAATCCAACTACCATACGATGATGACCATGACGGCCCCGTATGAAAATATAGGATTGATGTTTAAATGTGAAATATTTTTTGTACATTTTTATCATTTTATTTGAGACATTTTTCAACTTGACAGTATTGTTAAGAATCTCCTTTCACAGGTAAACTTCATGTAAAAATCAATGGTGCTGCATTTTCACTTGCATCTGTGTATGAAAATAATGATACATATTAATTATATTTGTATTTACATTACTGGTTCTTATGTAAATCTTTTAATTTCTTTCATTAACCCCACTGCATTCAATACACAGTAAGTTTAAGAATAGAAATTAATAACTTTTGACTTTTATTTGAGTTTCAGATCAATTTTACTTCCTGTTTACTTAGAGCCAATTCTTGTCTTGTTAAATACACCATCTCATACACTATTACCTTGTAGACAGCAACACTTATATGATAAAACTTACTTTTCTCTCTGTGGGAAGAATTCAGGGAACATCTGTAGCCTTGAGTTAGTCTTTGGATCTCTAAGTAATCTTTGTACTTCTTGTTGCAGAGTTTTATTTTGTTGTTTCAGTTCTTCTTGATTTTTTCTATGTATTTCTATTTCCTGAAAACATACATGGCATACAACTTTATAAGTATACTATTTTCACAATGACATGTTTTATAACTTGACCGGAACAATATTACATTTTCCTTTGTTTGGCTTCATCAGACCTCCTCTAATAAAACCACTCCCACCAAAGGACACCCCTCTTTAATAGCAGGCCAGATTTGACATGTCTAGAGAAGCCACCTTTTTATAAGGCCACTTAATAATTACAGAAGGTCTTATACGAGAGTGACTACTGTATTTATAAGGCCACTTAACCATTACAGAAGGTCTTATACGAGAGTGATTACTGTATTTATAAGGCCACTTAATCATTACAGAAGATCTTATACGAGAGTTATTACTGTATTTATAAGGCCACTTAACCATTACAGAAGATCTTATATGAGAGTGACTACTGTATTTATAAGGCCACTTAATCATTACAGAAGGTCTTATACGAGAGTGACTACTGTATTTATAAGGCCACTTAACCATTACAGAAGATCTTATACGAGAGTGACTACTGTATTTATAAGGCCACTTAACCATTACAGAAGATCTTATACGAGAGTGACTACTGTATTCTAATTCAGACAAATCATTAAATCTTTTTTTTATGCTATATTCTCACAAATCATTATATCTTTTTTTTATGCTATATTCTCACAAATCATTATATCTTTTTTTATGCTATATTCTCACAAATCATTAAATCTTTTTTTTATGCTATATTCTCACAAATCATTATATCTTTTTTTTATGCTATATTCTCACAAATCATTAAATATTTTTTTTATGCTATATTCTCACAAATCATTAAATCTTTATTTATGCTATATTCTCACAAATCATTATATCTTTTTTTTATGCTATATTCTCACAAATCATTATATCTTTTTTTATGCTATATTCTCACAAGTCATTATATCTTTTTTTATGCTATATTCTCACAAATCATTATATCTTTTCTTATGCTATATTCTCACAAATCATTATATCTTTTTTTTATGCTATATTCTCACAAATCATTATATCTTTTTTTTATGCTATATTCACACAAATCATTATATCTTTTTTTTATGCTATATTCTCACAAATCATTACATCTTTTTTTTATGCTATATTCTCACAAATTGCATCAGTACTCTGATATAATTCTTATATCACCCATCTTGTTATCAACAGTACATGTATGTAAAATGATGTTGGTATCACCAGACTACCATTATCATTATTTGGCTTAGATAACCACCCTTTCATTGAATATTCCAAAAAAATTCAGAATAGGTTCTGAAATTACTGTGAATTCATTACTTTTTGTTGGAAAGTAATATTTAAATGTCCACAAGATATTTGATTACCACATTCTAGTGTTTGGATGTGTCATAGTTTTCTGTGAGCATACCCAATGTTTTTTCAGAATATAAATACAAGTTTTATTTGATATAATCCTTCTGAAAGCTTAACACAACAACCCTTGGCACAGAATAAAGATTTAGATAGATTTGGGGGAATTCTACTTTAAAACAAAAGGACAGTTGTATGAAGCTGCCACCAGGTGGTAGCCCGTTACTGTTCAATGTTTTTGTTGGTAATAATGAAATGGAGTTAACCAGAAACATCAGATTTAGAATTCAAAGTAATAAACAACCATTAATTTAAGTGTCAACAAACATTTTATTTGCAATTAACCTCAGAGTTCTCAGAGAAGCAGCTAGTAGAAAGTACCAGATATACAAAGTGCTTTGGGTTTGACTTAACTGATACTGGTACCTGTAACTTAACTGAGACTGGTACCCTAACCATTACACTACAGAGATGATTAACCACTTATATATGTGATGTGACATACCTTTAACATAACCATATTCTGTAATGCCATATCTTTTAAACTAGGATGCATCATGGATATTGCTTTCTATAAAATAAAATCCATTTAAAAAAGTTAAATCAAAACACAATTACAAAATATAGATTTCTATCTTAAACAATATCAAAGTTGTGTCTAGACCAGTATCGATGCATAACATTGACCATATTTTAATTATCACATTTTGACTGAAAAATGGCTGTATATATGTAAGACTCAGATCGACGTCCAGCCTCTAATCTAAGGTGTAGAACATGTAACTATATAGAATGTAGACAGGTGAACAGTGTGGTTCATTATTGGAGTTACAGATAACATGAATTCAAGGAAATTATTAAGTTTATACATGTGTTAAAAAATCTTTTCCAAAATGTTGATAAGAGGTGTACATCATCAATATGTATAGAACCCTTTTTCAGGAGGTGCATGAACATCTTCAATTTGTGTATACTCACCTAGGAAGAATTTGATTATGAAAACAATAACATACAAAAATGACTGCCAGCAAGTTCTGCACACAAAAGTATTTTTTAAATGAGTCAAATCTGTCAAAAAATGATGTACACATTTTCAATGAGTGTGCAATCACTGTGAAGAGTTTGAATATTGTGGAAAAAAAACTTGCAATTACAGATTACACAAACTGGGTACAGTTCACTCGAGATGTAACGAAATTCTGGGGAAACAAAGACATAAACGGGACTGACAGGGTAAAATACTTTATTTCAATACAACCACATTTTCACTATAACCAATTTTATTTGAAGTGGAGTGGACTGTACTTTCTATTGCATGTATTTAAAAAATGAATAAGTTCCACACATGAAATTTTTTCCCCCATATAGTCTAATTTTAAATTTGGACTGATATTGTGGTCATCTTCGATTTTATTGTTTAACACAAAAGAAAAACTAGATGCTCTTCATTCAGATGAGCTAAAAACTGTACAACTCAACGATCATTCAGCCATCTTGGGCCTCCACGATGACACAAAAACTGAGGTTTGGTAGAGAACCATCCATGGACCATTCCAGCTAATTTTCCTGTTCAATTGTTCAGTGGTTTCAGATAAGAATGTATATATTTTTTTAATTTAAAATATTTTTCTGATAGTTTTCTATGTTAAATTTGATCTATGATATTGGCCATTTTGGATTTCTAATTCACATAAAAACGTTATCTTTTGTAAGAGACCATCCATTGACCATTCATGTACATGAGGGTTCAATCATGTTTGAAGTTTCTAGGAAGAAGCTTTTATTCATAAAATAAAACCTAAGTCCTGCTGTGGCTGCCATTTACCTATGGACATGAAAGGAACACTACTTGGGAAGTATCTAGCAAAGATCAGCTCCACTATACTAGACTTCAATTTGTTAAGCATTTGAAACACTTCCCAAGCAGAAGATATCATAGACCTGGCAACCATGTCTGACCATCATTTACCACTGAAGTAACAACACTTGGTCAGAACCTTGTACTGAATGTTTTGGTCAAGTGTGGTTTCAATACTTTCAGTACTTCTTGAGCAGGAGGTTGAAATATTACAGGTTTACTGATAATGGATGACAAGTGAGGCAATATTGCCCATGACCCTTTCATATGATATATTACGATATATGCCGACCCCCATCGTGAAGAAAAGTATTCATCTGATCTTTTGAACACGTTATCGTATGCCTCAAAATACATGTACATAGAAAATCTATTTGATCAAGAAATAGTTCCCAGTTATAGATTTATCAAATAAAAATGTGCTGCCTTCTACTAGGATGTGACGTCCTACATTAAATACATGATTTTAAAATAGAATACACCAGACAGGTTAATGACTATTAAATAAGAAAATAAAAACTATGAAGGTTCATAGAAAACCTCTATCTAGGAATTTTAAGGCAGGTTGCAGGACAGGGTACAATCATGTTTATGGTTTCTAGACCAAGCTTTTAATCTATTTACACTAGGGTCATATATGGTAGCAGCCATCTTGGATTTCTGATTAGCACAAATATTCATATATTTTACAAAGAATTACCACATGATCATTCACATAAAATATATTCAAATCACCAAAGGTTCTAAACAATGTTTGTGCCTGTCCCAAGCCAGGACCTGGATTTCTAATGTCATATGTCAGGGTCTCTTTATGTTATGATTTGAGGTGAGAGGTGATTGTTTTATTTATTGGACTACTGCAAGCTAAGGTTGCACTTTTAGTGGCCACTGAGGGTGAAAAGTGAAACACCTTTAATCATTCCAAATTTTAATTAGCTTTAAACACAACCATCATATCAACAAGATTCCAACTGATCAGGGATAGGTTCCATCATTTTGACTGAAAAAATGTATTGAAAAAAAAATGCTGTCAAAAAATCTGTACGTATGGAACAATCACTTATGATTATTAATATTTTTTTCCTCTAAAGACTTTATCAATTGTTTTATTATATTTTGAAATCAGAAATAGTTGGCTTTCAACACTATAGAACAACCATTGCTTTCTGGTAAGATATCTTTTTATAATTTTTCCATTTTTCAAGATGCTTTAAAATAATTGCAAAGATTTTTTTTTCTCTTTAAAAATAACACAAGCTAAACTATTCTTCATTTAACATAGTAATTATGAAATTTTACTATTCTTTTAATCAATGAAAACAATTATATTAAGATATCTGCTATATAAAATTCAAAATAGACTATTTTAAAAATGTTCTATTTTCCATATTCTTGGTCCATACGTAAGATTTAATTGACCATGATTAATAAAATTAAATGAAACAATAACATTTTATTAAAATCTTCCAATTGTTTCAAAGAAATAAGGTGATGAAAATTGTAAACTAAATCTTCAACATAAACTTGAAATAAAAACAATCAGAAAGAATCACCAAATGAGTCTTTTTTTTCTAAAAAGAAACAACACATATATATTAACTCCTGTTTCGTGCATGTTTATGGATATCTTAGCACTTTTTGAGCACAACCACCATTGAAAACTAATAGGACTTATATATCTATAATATCTATGTAATTGCTTAAATGTTAGTTTTTCTTACTTCCAAAATTTGTTTAAAATATATAAGAAAATACCATATGAAATACCATTCATAAAGAATTACCTTATTCTTGAAATAAAAAGAACCATTTTTTATCTAAATAAGAAATTGCATATACTTATTATTTATTGTTCTCTGTAAAATAATATGTTTTCAGTGAAGATCTTTAACAACTAGTACAAATGTAGAATTATTATTAAAAGGTTTAAGGTATTTAATGCCACTTTCAACAATATTTCAGCTATATTGTGGCGGTCAGTTTTATTGGTGGAGGAAACTGGAGTAGCCGTAGAAAACTACCGACCTGTTCCCAGTCACCGACAAAAATTTTATCACATAATGTTGTATCAAGTACACCTCACCACAAACGAGGTTCGAACTCACAACTAAAAGATATTAATTTGCTGTACTCCATAACAAGATCATATCTACTGTTGATTCATCTGGCAGTTTAAACCTTCAATTTTAATAGACAGTCTGTATATTCCTGATTTGATTCTATAATTATGTTTTAATAACTTTTTTATGAGTTATCTCCCTTGTTACAGGCAACACAGTACCTGGTCTAGCAGGAGTAATGGAAAGGACAATGAAATTGACTATAAATTTCTCATAATGTTTTTAATATTTGAACCTTGTAAAATATCAAAGGATAATTTTATAGCAACAACATAGAAAATAGAAAATTCACATGTTGTTACTACATTACAGATTATGGGAATTATATGTTATTTTTATTGAACTTTGCATCAAAGGGGACCACCCTTTTATCCACCATAAGGGAAAATAAATCCTGCAAAACATATAATTGATTGATTGATTTTTGGTGTTTAATGCCACTTTCAGGAATATTTCAGCTATATCATGGCGGCCAGTTTTAGTGGTGGAAGAAGCCGGAGTACCCAGAGAGAATCACTGACCATGGGCAAGCAACTGGTAAACTTTATCCCTTGCAGCTGTGAGTCGAGTGCACCCTTTTTTATAATTTACAAAGCCGGGCACAAACCCACGCCGTATATGTGATAGGCTTGTATGAGTTGTTAGGTAATCCAACTACATAACTCACTGAGCCACCCGGGCCCTACAACTACATAACTCACTGAGCCACCCGGGCCCTACAAAACATATAAGTTTGGAATCAAAGTCAGCAATGTTCATATGGTCTATTGAAATAATGTGATTATAAAAGTTACAGGGGCTATCAAGACATTTGTAACATTATCCTCTTACTTATTCTTTCTTTAACTTAAAAGTAAAAGAAACTTGGTACAAGGAGATCTCCAACTTAGATTTAAAGGGAGATAATTCAATAGTTTCATTCATTTAATTCCATTTTTAGTATCTTTTTACAAGATTGTTTTGTTGATAATTTTTTTACTCTACATATGTCTTTACCTCTGTTATTTCTTTAGTGATAGCTTGAGCTCTTTTCGATCTGTCTTTTTCATACTTTGATAATTCTGTATATATAATATGTTCTAAATCATCTTGATCTTCCTAAAAATATTTTCAACATAAGAAAATGACTTCTATTTTCTCACTATATAATAAAAGTTAATACAAAACAAATCAAGCAATAAGAAATTAAAATGTCACTTAATAACTTTTCTGACACTCAATTTCCTTTGCAATTATAGTGAATGAATGATTATTGTTTAATACTAAAAGAGCAATTTTTCAGGTATATCATGGCAAGAACAAATTACATTCGATAAGATGATAATGGTGTCCATTTTGTACTAGACCAACATGCTTAGTTGGATTTTTATAGTGCTAACTCACTGAAACAACAGTCTGTGAGTAGACATGTCTCTACACTCTGAAACATTATCCTGATTCCATGCCTACCAGTCTTTACTCCTTCTCCTTATTGCTGCATACAAAGGAAGCAACAAATACCAATCTTATAGTCTTTGGCTTGACCCACAAACTCACGATCAACCATACTCGAGGTGAGCACGCTAACCATTTGGCATTTCACCACCGATGCTGTTCATTTTCAATCATAAAACCAATGACTGATAAAAATAAGTAATATTAGTACAAAAGTACAGTAAGTTTAGTGGTACTTCATAACTATCAATTGCTATGATGCATTAACCTTTGAACAGATTTGTGATTACATGGTCTTGGTAAGTCCACAAGAGATTTGTGCTTAGCCATATAGTCTATAAATTCATTCTTCACACACCATGTACTAAATTACGAACTTAGTTGATACCCACCAATTTCCTATGGATATGAATACTGAATTTTAACAACTGTTTCTATTTCGATCCAATATAATAACAGATTCGAGATGTGTTTGTGGATTTATCAGGGAGGACCCCTTCCACTTTCTCTTGAACTGTCGCTTGTATATCGAACAGAGGACAGTTCTCTTTCATTTTTTGCACCACAATAATTTTCAGAGAAATATTAAAATTTTACTATTTGGAGATTCTAATAAAACCCAAGCCCAAAATATATTGTTATCGAAAGCAGTACAGACATTCATTAAGAACAGTAGGCAATTCACTGAAGGAACATAACTTCCCCCCCCATTTGACTTATCTGTTATTGTTTAATTTTGCTATACCATAAACGATTATACACTTTTTATCCGTCATGCTCTCTGTCAGACCTATGTTTGTATGTTACTGGAGAGAACTTCATATACGTTGTAAAACTTGTGTTCAATCCTATTGTCTACATTTGACAATAAAATATGTTTAAATCAAACAACTGTTTTAAGCTACTTATATACAAACCTGATTGGATATTTTCAAACTCTGTATTTCTTTTTGCAGTGTTGCAATTCTCATTGCTTTGACAGGGTATTCTTTGTCCTGAAAGAGAAAATATACCATAATTAGCTGTGTACAGTATGCATAAGTGTATAATATACTCACAATTCATTGCCTGGTCATTAACAGAAGTATATAACCTTTCTGACTTACAAATAACACTTCAAGGCCACCCTGGTCATGATCGCATTGTATAATATACACCAAATTCATTGTCTTATCATTGACAGAAGAATATAACCTTTCTGACTAGCGTATAACACTTGCCCAAATTGACCAAACTATTTTCTGAGCAAAAACGGTTTGTACTAATTATGTAAAACTGATTAAGGTAATAAAAGCATAAAGATCTGCAATAGTATACTCCTATTAAAAGTCTATGAGGACAAGAGCATGTTTTTGTCTCTCAACACACTATCTATTGCCTGATCGGAAGCACACCAAATAAGTTGTGCTGAGGGTGATAATAAACTTGCATTTGTATGAATAGACAGTAAAGAAGTGGTTCATTGTATTAATTGCTACGTAGAAAATCTAAAATAATATGGCTATTAAAGTAGTATGAAGAACAATGATCAACAATAAACATGCTTTTAGTAAAATAATTATAACCAGCTTTATCCAGAAAACACCAAACAATAAAATGTGTGAAAAAATGTATGTTGTTTTAAGACTATTTATCTATATTCTATTTTATGTAAGACTCAGATCAATGTCCAGCCTCTAACTGACCTCCAATCCTCAAATCCATGTCCGATTTCTACATCACAGACCTCAGATATATGCCCTTTTTTCAAATTCCCAAACCATGTCCAATTCTAAAATCTATGACCATTTCTCACTTTCTCAAATCGACGTTCAATGATGTCACTGACGTATGCCCTAACCCTAACCCTAACCAATAAATCGGCCATAGATCTGAGAATTTGGAAAGGTCACCGATTTGAGAATACTCTTGAATCGGACCATAATTTGAGATAATGATGTCAGTGGATGCTGATTTGAGTCTATCATATATACAAAGGTATACTGTTATAAAAATAACTTTCTTTTTCATACTGAAAGAAAATGGAGGATGACTTTACAGAAGATGCCATTCTGTGAAAGTTCAATTACACTTGTTAAAATGTTTGACTGATGGTTAAACTTACTTTATAATTCAGCAGCGTGTGAAGTTGTTCTTGTTTACTTTTTAACTTTATATCTAATTCATCCACTTTTTCTTCCAAGGCTGAAATATTAAAATCAATCATTTCACTTCAAACTTTTGACTTGTAATATGATAATACACATATCAAATTATCCTACATGTTTTATTTTCCCACATTTTTAGATTCAGTAATAACATGACTAATAAAAAAATATATCTGTCATATTTTTCCACTTTAACATTAACGATAAGAATTATGTGTGTTCAATCTGAGAAAATGGTATATTTCTTCAAATCAAGGGGCGTAATTCCAACACTGGATGAGTTTTAACGACCAAAATGAACTTATCTTGCCTTTTATGGCCCTGATCTTGCATTTAAATATCAAATGATTTGCTTAGGAGAAACTGAAGTTATTGAATAGAAATCTGAGAAATTGATATTTTCCAACAAATCAAGAGACATAACTCCACAATGGAAAAAGTTGTAAGTCCAAAATTAAACTTGACCTGTCTTTTATGATCCTTGACATTGTGAATAGATTTCAAATGATTTGCTTAAGGGGAACTGAAGTTATAGCATACCAAGCCAGGTAACACTAAATGCCTTCGACGCCTAGCGTAAGGAGCTTAAATAGAGGATCGTTTGAGGAAGTACCTAGAATCTCACAGGTAAAAAAAAAAGGTTTGTTTGATGAAGCAACTGCAACCTCACAGGTACCCTAATTTGGCCTGACTGGTAAATAGCATGGGTAAACTAATCAAGTCACTATGTGAAAACATGCTCTTATTCAAATAAATTATATTTTTTTCAGTTTTAAGAGCATTTTTATATGAAAACTAAGTATATAAAATACACTATTGTACCCATTAATATCATTTCAGTTCTTTCTCTTGTCTTTTCCAATTCATCTTTAGCTTCTCTGTGTTCTTTAGAAAAATTTGAGTTTAAGGTAGAAATACCTCCCTGAAATACATTCGAAATTTGATGTCTCTGAAATATCGAGGATTTTAAGAGCAAGAAATATAATTATTTCACTCAGAGGAAAATTTCTTTTATTTCACTGCATGACATCACAGTGCCAAAGTCGTCACAATTGAATAAATCTAGTGTATAAATGACAATGAAAGTTAAGTGCATGTTTGAAATGTCTTATTAACACAAACAAAAGCATAAAATCAGTGTAATAAACATTATTACTACTCTTGCAATCTAATATCACATATATTAACAACTATGATAATTCACTGATGTGTGAAGGCGCATTCATGAAATACTGCAATGCTTGATTACTCATGATCTATTTTAGAATGCAGACTATAACATTTGATCTCTTCATAACAACTTTCACCCCCGTCTCTATTTAGTTAGGTTTGTGTTGCTCAATCTTTTTTTTCCTCTGTAGTGTTTTACAGATCAATTTTTGTCCTTTTTCTTTTGGCCATTGATTGTCTGTTTTCCTTGATGTAGGGTTTTCTTGATGTAGGGTTTTTGAGTATCTTCAAACTTTTTATGATAGATAACAAAACTTTTGAGGTAAAATGGTAGGTCCCATCAACTTGGACAGAAATATTAACCACCTCATGTCAGATATTTACCCTGTATTTTTCATATCTTCTAAGTAAAGCTTTGACGTCATCCAGTGTACCATGTTCTTCTGTATCTATAGTCGTTCTCATTTTTAAATTCTCATTTAATCTGAGGAAGATTAAGGATACATGAACATTATTTCATTCAGTCCTTTACACAAATTACAACTAGTTAAACAAATATTCCCTAATTTATAATTTGGTGGAATAAATTGAATTTTTTTTATTGGGGATGAAAAAAGTCAAAACCAAAGGCTCTATGTAGTCTACATGTGTATAATCATGCACGCACCTCTGCAGGGGTTCCTTCCTGCTGGTAGTAAGCTACACCCGACATATTTTATTAGTTGAAATCTGTTCTTTAAAAATTTGACAGAAATAAGTTAATCTAGTATGAAAATATTCTTGAAATATGCCATGATGTACATATCCCATAAAGGATTAGTCCTAAATCTACTCAAATACATTATTAGTATTGGAGTCAGTCCTTTGGTAGTAAAAATATCTCCCAGTGAACAGGCAAGATCAAAGGAAAAATGTATAATTTACTAATAAATGAGTGTTAACACACAATAAAGGATACAATTCATAACTTCTTTTCTTATATTCTTCATTTGTCTTTTTTCTTGTCTTTATTCTCAACTGTAAATAAACAGACCTTACATTAATTCTTGATTAAAATTAATCTGTCAATCTATCAAGATCTTATATAAAATTGATTTTGTTTCCTTCTAAATCTAGTACAGATAGGTACTCTATCAAATGTACCTTATCTTTAAACATAAATCAAATACATGTATAAAATACTGTTCTCAATGTAGTACAAATATGTACCAAACAAATGTATCTTATCATTTAACATAAATCAAATACATGTATAAAATACTGTTCTCAATGTAGTACAAATATGTACCAAACAAATGTATCTTATCATTTAACAT
>MJUT01034751.1:211764-239312 GCA_002080005.1 Gigantidas platifrons
AAGAGTTCTCACCATGATAAAGAGTTCTCACCATGATAAAGAGTTCTCACCATGATAAAGAGTTCTCACCATGATAAAGAGTTCTCACCATGATAAAGAGTTCTCACCATGAAAAAGAGTTCTCACCATGATAAAGCTGATAACAATAATCACAAACTCACTCAATCTAGCAGAAATACGTGCCAACCAAATGGTGTACCTTATCACTTAACATAAATCAAATTAAAAAATATTCTCAATCTATATATTAATATAATATATAATAGGATAAAAACTGAGTTCATCATATCATGCTCTCACATTAATGTGTATCACTATATTGTCCTCAGTAGTCAGTGGACTTATTTTAATTTATAGATGATACACATCAATAAAAGCCCTGTTCTATACAATGTTGTTTTCTCACGTACAACTAATAAATTTTTTAAATAAAGTACTGTTTTCACTCATAATTTCTCTATAATTATATTTACTCCCACTTTTGATGACAATATTTACCTCTAGAATTTTGATTCTTTCATTCCTTCCTTTATCTAGTTCAGCTTGTTTTGCTGCTTCTTTTTTCTCCCTGTATGTTGGTACATGGATACCTTTACTTGGATCGGCAGATTTCACACGGCCAACAACAAATGATTTACTGGCTATCAAAATAAACCATTTGAAAACATATAAAATACATAAATAGCATGTCTGATCCTAGTACAGAACTGAATGTATGTTTTCGCTACTTTATTGTGATATGATAATCTTTTGCATGAGGTTGTCCTTGAATGAAATTCAATAGTACTGCCATGTGCAAGTGAAATGTAAAAATAAAATATACGTTACAAATGTGTTTTGATTTGATTTGATTTATTGTGTTTAGTGCCACTTTCAGCAATATTTCAACTATATCATGGCGACCAGTTTTAGTGGTGGAAGAAGCCGGAGTACCTGGAGAGAACCACCGACCATGGGCAAGCAATTGGTAAACATTATCACTTGCGGTTGCGAGTCGAGTGCACCCTTTTTGTAATTTACAAACCCGGGAGCGAAGCCATGCCGTACGGGTGATAGGATTGTATGAGTTGTTAAGTAATCCCACTAACTAACTCATTGAGCCACTCGGGCCATACAATTTTGATACTGTGGGCATGCATGACAGGTTGCAGAGCAATTAACAAGACATATATGAAACACTGAAACCTATGCTGATGGACTATTAGTCCCCGAGGGTATCATCCTCTCAGTAGTCAGACACAATCTCATGGTTTATTAGATATATTTTGCTATAGAAATTCATAGATCCTATTTCATGTAAATATCATGAAAACTAAAGTGTCCCTCCTTTAAGCATATGCGACCTCAACCGATTTTTGCCATCATGTTTATGTTCTTTTGTTTTCTTGCTTTCGAATATTATGGCTTTGAGCATACCCGATGAAGACTATTCCAGAAGACCATCGTAGGCACTAAATTTGATATTTAGGATTTTATTTCAGTATCATTGTAGTTGTTTTTATATTCACTTTTTCAAGGGACCCAAATGGCTCAATTAGTTAGGTAGTTGTATTACCTAACAACTCATGCAAGCCTATCACCAATATGGCGTGGGTTCGCGCCCAGCTTTGTAATTTACAAAAAGGGAGAACTTGACTCGCAGCCACAAGTGATAAAGTTTACCAGTTGCTTGCCCATGGCCGGTGATTCTCTCCGGGTACTCCGGCTTCTTCCACCATTAAAACTGGTCGCCATGATATAGCTGAAATATTGTTGAAAGTGACGTTAAGCACCAAAAATCAAATCAATCAAATCATATATTCATTTCATAACTTTGTTTTCATCGGTGGTAAGGTCGCCTCGAGTGCGGTAGATCATGGGTTCAAGCTACGAGCGGGTCAAGCCAAAGAATGTTGTGTAGGTATTTGCTGCTTCTCAGATAAGCAGGTAACACAATAGTATCATCCTCTTTTCGCCAACTTGTTTCTTTTTTCGTATGAACTTTATGCAGGATCTTCTCGTGAAAAAAGACGAGAACCTAGCGCGGTCCTTTAATTTCAGATTTTCCTGTCTTAATTATCGTCTTTCATTATTTAATTGAAAGTTTTGGAACCGCAGCTGTTGTGTAATTGTTAGCTGAGTTAATCGCCTCGTGCGCGGTAGATTAATTCGAGCGCCCTTACGGTTCAAACTAAAGACAATGAAATTAATATTTGTCGATTCTCCACAAAGCCCAAAGTAATAACGAATAAGACTTAAGGGCTCTTATTTCGAATAATGTATCCGGGTGGAGCGACATGTCTACCTGCGGAGTGTTGTGTCAGCGAACTAGCACTATAAAAATCAACACAGCGTGCTTGTCTTGTACAAAGAAAAACTCATAATGTTATCCAGGTTTAACTTACTCACGGCATGCTGTAGTTTATACATTGCTGACATGGCGTTTAACAACGATCACTCACCCACTATTCTGTTTAACCTCTAGAAAACATCGATCAAGTTTTCCTTGTAACATAACACCAGATAATACTCTTTGCAATTGTCTTTTACGTCAAAACCGTATCATTCTCCAATACAACTAGCTGTCTTTCTCCAATACAAATTGCGGCAATAAGATTGATATGCTGAATGGAATTTCCTTTGAAATCATATATTGGGATAATGACCTGGTGTGAGAACGTAATATAAAAGAAAATGGCTGAATGGACAGCTCACTTGGACGTTATAAACAACAGCCAATCAAAATGAGAATAAATAAAATAAAAGAAAAATAGACACAACAAAAAACTTGACGTCATGAGAAACAGCCAATCAAACGAGCATAAATACAAAGAAAACATTAAACAAAAACAAAAAACAAAAAAATGACGCTAAACACCAGCATCCAATCAAACGAGCATGCATACAATGCAAAACAGACTTTAAACGGCAAATGACCATAAATGCAAAGTCTAACATGGCGTGCTACTTTCGCTTTGAAAACAATAGAGGGCTCTAAATAGCACAGAACACCTTTTAGCACATGCGCAGAAGACATATTTAATGGACAGCGTATTTTTGCATATTTGTACTTTATGTATGTTAAATTAAAAGAAGAAAAATAATAAATATACATTATAGATTTTTTTTTTTTATCATTATCAATTTTTATAACGTTTCTGTAGCGTTATATATTCTTGTAAATAATAGCAGAGTTTCGGGTTATAGTGGCTCTCCTGTACGGAGGCGAAATAAGTATATGTATACGAGAGATGACAAATTTCCAAAAATAACCTCTGTCTAGCTACGCTTGAATACACAAAATTATTGTAAATGCCCGGTTAGAAACGAAATAATTCTCGGATGCCGGGCTCTATGCTTATTTTAACATGGGTAGGCATTATATTTGTCAAGATTTTACACCTCGCTCTCGCTCGGTGTAAAATAATAACAAATATAATGCCTACCCATGTTAAAATAATCGCTCGGTGTAAAATAATAACAAATATAATGCCTACCCATGTTAAAATAATCGCTCGGTGTAAAATAATGACAAATATAATGCCTACCTATGTTAAAATAAACATAGAGCCCGGCATCCGAGAATTATTTCTTAAATTAAAAAAAAAACAAACACAAACACAAACACACAAGCAAAAAACCCAGGAAAAAGTTGGCGTTAAACAACAGCTAATCAAAATCAAAATCAAAATAAATAAAAAACAAAACAAAAACAAATTACACCAATTGATTGATTGATTGATTGATTGATTGATTGATTGATTGATTGATTTTTGGTGTTTAACGCCACTTTCAGCAATATTTCAACTATATCATGGAGACTAGTTTTAGTGGTGGAAGAAGCCGGAGTACTCGGAGAGAATTACCGACCATGGGCAAACAACTGGTAAACTTTATCACTTGCGGCTGCGAGTCGATTGCACCTTTTTTGTAATTTACAAAGCTGGGCCTGAACCCACACCGTATTGGTGATAGACTTGTATGAATTGTTAGGTGATCTAACTGCCTAACTCATTGAGCTACCACGGGTCCTACAACTACCTAACTCATTGAGCCACCACGGGCCATATAACTGCCTAACTCATTGAGCCACCACGGGCCCTACAACTACCTAACTCATTGAGCCACCACGGGCCCTACAACTACCTAACTCATTGAGCCACCACGGGCCCTACAACTACCTAACTCATTGAGCCACCACGGGCCCTACAACTACCTAACTCATTGAGCCACCCGGGCCCTCAAACCAAATGAAAAGCGAAGACAATAAGAAATGTATCATTGTTTGATTATTCTTTTTTCCTGAGAATTAAGCAAATTCTTTTAGAATAACATTGCATGCTATAAGTTGCCATAAGAACATGGTAAACTACATATATATGTCAATAAATAAGTTCTTAAATCTGCCAATGACATCCGACGACCTCCAATAAAAAAATGTGTTTCCTTCAATTAAATTTCCAATTTCGCAATTTTTCTTCGTTAATCAAGTATTTTACATCGTCAGTGAACGTCATGCTGAAGATCGACTAGTAATATTGATTATTTTGTTTACAGATAAACTATTTTAACCTTGGAAGTGTTTGCAGGTCAATGGTATCATATGTGATGTGTACTTTAAAATGGAAATTGAATTTATTTGTTAATCCCTAGTAGAGTAACACTTTATTAAGTAATATTATCATATTTCTTAACCAGACGTAGTTATACGAGAATGGTGGAATGATAAAATGAGAAATTTTTAGAAGACAAACACAAATATTTTTGTCAGAATTGTTGACTACAATCGGAAATTTTTTTAATGGCCATGAGACAATATACGGGACCGACCATTTAGCTTTTAGGGTCGGGGAGGCTATGTTTTTTTTTCATGAAAAATCAGTAATCCTTCAAATTTTGCAACAATTTCCATTTGAAGCCTAAAGGATCTATATATTTGTTTTGCATCTTTCAGAGTAAGGTCATAGCATTTGATAATCATAACCACATCTGTGGTATCATTGTTAGCGTGCTCGCCTCGCGTGCGGTAGATCGTCGTGGGGTCGATCCCCGGTTGACACAAGGCAAATATTTAAAAATTGGTATTTGGTGCTTATCTGCTAAGCACGCAGCATTAAGGAGAAAGAACAAAGACTGGTTGGCTCGGAATCAGAATAATGTGTCCGAATAGAGCGGCAAGTCTGATCGCGGACTGTTGTTTCAGTGAGCTAGCACTATAAAGATCAAACTCTGCGTGGTGGTCTAGAACAAAGCAGACATCTTCATCATTTCATTAAAAATTAACTTCTCGCCATGATATAGCTGATAAATTGCTGATTTGCGTTAAACAACAATCACTCACTCTCTTTGATAATCCTTGTTTCTGATTGGCTGTAAATTATATAATCGTCTCTTCTGAACGCCATTAATGGAATTTTGTTTTAATTTTGGTGTTTAACACCACTTTCAGCAATATTTCAGCTACATCATGGCGACCAATTTTAGTGGTGGAGGAAGCTGGAGTACCCGGAGATATCCACTGACCCTGGGCAAGCAACTGGTAAACTTTATCACTTGTGGCTGCGAGTCCAGTGCACCCTTTTTTGTAATTTACAAAGCTGGGAGCGAACCAAAGTCGTATTGGTGATAGGCTTGTATGAGCTGTTAGATACAACAACCTAACTCACTGAGCCACCCGGACTCCCCGCCTGTAATGGGATTTTGATGTGGGGCACAAACCTCTATAAATGTGACATCCTCTTTTTGCATGATATTAATCAAATAAATAGCACAATTAGGAAGGTAACTACGTTAGTGCTTCATGTTTGAGAAATAACGCACAGATAACCGTGAAACCGAACTAGGGATGGTAATTATTGGTCCATTGCAAGACAAAATGTTCCGACACTTTTCGCTGTATCTCTTTTTACTGTTGCAATCTAAACGTCCGGTCATTCACAAATTAAACATTCAAATTTAGGGGCGGATCCAGGGGGGAATCCAGGACCCGTCCACCCCCCCCCCCACCTAAAATTGGAAAAAATATGATTTTTTTGCGTAAAATCGTGATTTTTCACACGAAATCCCAAAAAATGTTCGCGCCTCGCTCCGCTCGGCGCGATTATTTTTAGTGCGCCCTCCCACTAACTTGAAATCCTGGATCCGCCCCTGAAATTCACCCCCGTGCCACTTTCTATTGAAATTTCTCAACCAATCCAGGAAATTGATTGGGCTTGTAAGCGTTAGGAGGTACCTACTCCTGCTGTTGTTTCTAAGATTCTGTTTTCCCTCCGTTGCAACTGAGAAGAAATGACAATTTTATATAAACAAATCTCTTTCGTGTGATCCGGTATAGCCACAAGGATATTTTCTTTGTATGTAAAAACAGCTTGTTAATTGCCCACATTACTGTAGCCAACAATCAAGAATGCAATATTTCTTTCTCATTTCCATCAATATTGGTCAGGACGTTTCTCTGTCTATGAGTTAGCCTTTACAATAGTACACAACGCATTACAATAATGAGACACCAATATCGATTTGAATGTCAGTCATTGTCGGTGATAAACAAAACAACATATTATTTAGCTACATACAATTTCTAAGATAATAACAATGACGTAAATACAGACATTACGACATGGATTCTTGTTGTTGACGTCATCGTTAATTACGTAGTACTTAGTAGTAATTATTGACATAATAATTATTTGACAAAAATAATAAACATTGATACACCGAGTTTCCTTAAAGTACAAGGAGACGTAAATTACAAAAAAGGTCGGCTAAATATAGGGATGGCGTATCTCTGAAGCCATATGCATTCATAAATGAGTTTATGCAACCACCGCTAATCAACAGGAAATTAGGTCTTGCCCATGGCAGTCACTCAGGTCGTATGTCCTAACATGAAATTATTAAAAACGTAAGTATCAAATTTAGTTCGGACGATGCATTTCTGAAATAACCATCATAATTAAATTCTCCTTAAACACATCAGTTATACATGCACACTAGTTCAGGGACATATACAATACTTGTGCACTGTCGAAGCATACAGGTAATATGTGTATGAGGCTAAGAAACGGGGGGAAAGGCGAGGCTTCGCCGAGCCTTTTCCCACGTTTCGCGCCGAATACACATATTTACCTATATGCTTCGACAGTGCACATATATTGTATTTATCCTGCAATTTTAAATCGTAAATAAACGTTTACTGGACGATGATAAAAGTATTTGAAATAATTTTGTGTATGTATTTGAAAACAATATCCCCCAATGTGCCCCGATAAGTTTGCCAAATATAAAATTTTATTCTATTTATAACTGACCAATATCAAAAAAAATATTGGGCAGGCTATATTGGTCGGTAAATGCTGTCATTGCAGGATAAAATGCAATGCAGGCAAAATTCGCATCGGACTGTTAGAATATCACAGGAGGGAATATTCGTTACTCAGTTAAGATGCTCCAAAAGACAAATGCCGGAAAAGTTGGGCCATATCTCTATATTCTAGATAGGTCCACTTGGTGGTCAATTAAATATCAGGTAACAGTGTTACTTAGTATTACAGTCGCCACCATGACTTGGTTGACCGATATGGAATGGCTGTATCACAAATGACCACGTATATGTTCCACTTGTCGTAAACACTAGATTAACGCGACTGGTGACTCTAGTGGAGAAGGAATTACTTACACTTCCGGAGCACCTGAGTTCAACTCCGGTTTTTAGTGGGGTTCGTTTTACTCGATCTTTAGTTTTATGTGTATGTTTTGTAGATCGTTGTTTGTCCTTTTGTTCTTTTTCTTTTGGTCATTGTGTTGTCTGTTCTTCTTCGATATACGGATTCTGATTGCCCCTTTGGTATCTTCAAACTCTTCAAGTTGTAGAGAGAGTCTGTTTTTTAATGTTTAAAGTTTAGTCATACTGATTCACCATGACAATTTAGATAAGCGATTCTTTGTTGGTTGCGTAACGTCCAGCGGCAGTATATTCCATGTATATTCAAGACCAGGGTATCTTATGAATATCTTAAAGAAATTAAATGCATAATGATAAAATGAAGCGGAACAACGCTTATTCGGTCAATGCATCTATGGTTTTGAAGCATTGTACATTAGTCCTGTAATAAAGAAAAAAAACGGCAGATATCTAAGTTATTGTGCAATACGCGTTTCTAGAATAGGTACGCTCAAACGCAAAAGCCAGGAAAGCCATATAATTTAAAAGTATCCCGCAGCAAGTAAACAATTAAGGATTGATCGCAATTTGTGTTCGGTTCACAAATAATTTCGATCAATCCTTATAAATTAATTCAAACTTTTTTTGTTATGATATTGATTTTTTTTTATTCAAAATAAGGCAAATAATCGGAAATAAATTTAAATAACCCTAAAGGCGCCTCATTTAAGGAAATCGCCTGATGACAACGGCACGCGACGCCTCGGGAACGACGTCTTTTTTTCAGATTCAGTACATACGAAAATAACCTCAACTTTTTAAACCAATCGAAACACGTATTTAATGACATGTGACTCTAAAATTAATTTAGAAGGGCATAAACATGATAGCCAAAATACACGTAGACATATAACTTAGGGCATACAATGCGTTTCAGGAATGTCGTTTCTCATGCACGCTCAAAGTCAACAGAGCGAAAAGCCAAACAGCTTAAAATTCTCTCGGAGCATGTACACCAAGGTCTTCTAAATGATAGCCAAAAAAAAAATGAGTAGACATATAATTAAGCGAATACAATGAGTTTCTGGAATAACCGTAACCAGGGACGCTCAAAGTCAACAGAGTTTCTGGAATAACCGTAACCAGGGACGCTCAAAGTCAAAAAACAGAAAGCCAAATAAGTTAAAAGTCTCCTGGAGCAATTAAGGTGGTACCTAACACTACAGGGAAATAACTCTTTAAAATAAGTTGAATGTTTTGATCATATGATGTTTGTATGCAGATTTCAAGCATCTCGGTGAGCAAAACCACAGAGAGAAAAGCTGCTATGTGGCTAGTGAATTTATAGCTCTGAGTCTGTTGGTTGGAATTTGTGAAAATTTGATATTTATTACAGTGGATGTATTCAAACACACTGCCAAAAAAATAAGAAAATTAAACGAGCAGATCAAATTTTACCTGAAGTGTATGGTACCACCTTAAATAAGCTAGGGCGCGCGTACGACGCTTTTCTGGAATAACCGTAACCAGGGACGCTCAAAGTTAAAAGAACGGAAAGACAAAAAAAATAAAGGTCTCTGGGGGCACGTACACTAAAGGGCCTCAACGGGATAGCAAAAAAGTCAAATAGATAACGGTTCCACGATTAGACATCACGTTGTTATTTCAGAATAACAAAGGTTGTTGACCTTTGAAGTTTTCGGGTTCCTGACTTTTTGAATCTTTATCTTGCTACAAACCCTTGAGAAATAAAAGAAATAATATACTTTAAAGTTGTGTAAAAATATTAATGGCGTCTATTTAGCGTTAAATCTATTACTTGAGGAATATCAATAATTTTAACCAGTCATATTGTGTAAGCAAATAGAAATATCAAAGTTCACATGTACTTTAAATAATAAATGGTCATCATAAAATGTCCTTTACCATTCGAAACCCTATGTCGATGCAAATTCTTGAAAAGAAAATAAATAATGCACTTTTAAGTTTTCAAAAATAGTAATAGAGTTTGTTGAAATCGACTTGTTAAGGAATGTAAATAATTTTGTCCAGTCATATTTTGTCAGCAAATAGAAAGTTTAAAGTTCACATGTACTTAAAATAACAATAAATGGTTATCAGAAATTATAACTACATATTAAACAAATTTATGAGGATATAAATACCTCCATTTAGAAAATTACCCAGAATTATGGCAATTGTTTGTGTAACGATAATTATACAATATAGTTAACGGAATGTGTACTTAGGTTCAATTAAATAATATATTTATTTAAAGTACGATTTACCATTACAAGCTACTAGCTAGCCATTACGCGTTCGATAAGAAAGTAGAGAGAATATGTAAAAGTACAACAGAATATTAAAAGTACTTCAAGTCATAAACTACAGGACATATAAAAGTACTTCATAGCATATGTATATATGTATATATATATATATTACTCTTAAGACGAGATTAACCGTTTGAACTTTTTTATTTTTTATTTTATTGGTCAGATGAATAGCATATCGATAATGTGATCACTTCCTTGCATATATCATTGGAACAGATCTTTGTCAATGTATATATGGACATTAACATATATCCCGGGGGTAATACAATTGGGCCAAGCTTGAACTCTGTGTGTACAAGCTTCGAAATATATATATGTACTTTAGCTACAGTAGAAAACTTAAATTATGACGTCCTATGGTTATGCGGGGTGAAATAATTTTACAATTATAGAGACATAAATGCGTGTCTCGTCAATGGAGAATGCCACACTCCTTACACGTAGCAGAACGAAACACAAAGACAAAAATACCACACTGTCAGAATAGTTCCAAAATCTAATAGAAAAATCGCAGAGAGAGAGAGATAAAATTAATACCCCTAACACACAAACATGTCCGCTCACTTTCTTGGCTTGGTACAGGGACTTCATTAACAAATGGCGGTTACGCTAGTTTTATGCGCGCAACCCTCCCCTCTGTGTGAAATGATGCGGTCATGCAAGTGCTTTACACCCTCGCTGTCACTCCGGATTAAATTCGATTATAAAGGCCCAGCCCATGGCTAAATGAATATAACGCAATGGCTGCCATGGATTATTTCTTAAATTTACCATGTACGTTTTTATGTCTATTCAGAAATGTGTATTATAATAATATTAATAATGTAAGAAAAGATGTAATATATCAAAGGGAGGTAATCAGAATCCCTATATCAAAGGGAGGTAATCAGAATCCCTATATCGAAGAACGACAGACAATGCAATGGATAAAAGAAAAAGTACAAACAATGCTCTACACAACATTACACCGAAAATTAAAGGTCGAGAATCACGAATCCCATTAAAACCGGGGTTGATCGCAGGTACCCCGAAAGGTTAAATAATTCCTGTTCAACATGTGGCACCAGTCGAGTTATTTTTGTTCCAATACAGATGATATGTCATACGCAAGGAAAGGAGTGGATCATGATTACGACAAACAAGTTAGCCCTCGGTTTTAAGTACTAGAGTTCGCGTTGTTAAGTTTGTCATATCATGTGTATTTACGTTCTCAGTTCCGTGTTGTGATGTCCGTAACGATTTCCGCATTTAAACGATGTTCGGTACGTCTTATCCCAATTATTTGTAGAAGGACTCATGTCTTTTTATAATATGTGTATTTGTTTCTGCATAGTGGGGTACAATACGCCTTGACTATATGAGTAACATGGCGGGTGTTTTATAAGAGGCAGGATCTGTTTATTCTTCGTGATCATCTGGGTTTCGTGAGGTCCGTGTTACTCATCATTTTAGGTTTCGGTGCTATGTTTTGTTTTTGGTTTGTATTGTCTTGTGATTCCAATTTTGGCAGTGTCTCTAGATTGTCCATTCTTGGTTGCCCCTTTGGTTTTCTTTGAATTAAATAGATGAACTATGAGCCTTAGTTGACAGAATCGATTGTGTTTGGAAATCCAACTTGTTGTTGTCATGACATAGCTGAAAAATTTGCTTACTTGTAGTTAAATACAACAACTCACTCACCGTAATTGCTAAAAGAAAAACGGACACTTTGGTCCACAAAACATTACAGAAGACACTATATATTGCTCTACAAGAACCCGATTAAAAACTAGGCGATGAACTCGGTTGGTCCGTAAATAATTCGACGTGCATCTCTTAAGAAATATTAACCCATTGCCTTGATCAAATGCCATCGAGACGGAACCAATAAAAAAGCTTTTAACATTTTTATAATTTGCTTTGAGCTTCAAGGTTTGTGGAGGGCGATGACACTGTATGCGTATGTTTATTGAATATGATATGTAATACATGTATATTGTCCTGTGATATCAAATTTAACTAGACTATTAGATTTCAACAGAAATGTGACATTTACAGAGCACATTTCTTTTTTGATGAGTAACGTAACGCTAAGATAAATTTGAACCCAAAGAAAACAACAAAAGAAAACAATAAAACAAAGACATTTATAATGGCGTTACTGGTATTACATTCATCTGGCAAGTCAAAAGATTGGAAAGCTAATAGTGTGTGCGAGCAATATAACTACGGGGCTTAGGCAGAATGAAGAGTGCTAGGGTTAATCTGGTTTTATTAACATTATTTAGATCTGAAGTTTCTTTACCGTTCGCTTAAACCACGTATTATTGAAATATTGGCATTGTTTTTCGCCTATCATGGGGGCTATCATTCTCTCCCGCCCCCCAGTAGTCCGTGTCGCTGCACTGACATGGTTTTTTTGATAACTTTATGATTGAAATTTCATAGTCCGTAAATAATGTAATGATCATTAAAACTAACAAAAACGTAGACATCTAATGCAGTGCGCACGAAAACGTTTCCTGAATAACGTTCATCGTGTACGCTCAAAGTCAAAAGATTCGACGAACCAAATAATAAAACAGTTTTGGGAGCAGGAATGAGCCTATGTATGCTCCCTCGGGATTTTTACTATCCTGTATGCGCTCTATATATGGTTGTATTGTGCCCAAAGACTGTTAAATCTTTTGGAGCCTATGTATGCTTCCTCAGGATTTTTACTATCCTGTATGCGCTCTATGGTTGTATTGTGCCCAAAGAGTGTTAAAATCTTTTGGAGCCTATGTATGCTCCCTCAGGATTTTTAATATCCTGTATAAGCCCTTTGGCGTTATTGTGTCCATATAGTTTTAAACCATATGGGTTTCCAATCTTTTGACCTTGAACGTACCTGAAGATGGTTATTCCCAGAAAGACTTTGAGGTCCGGTGTACTCAATTAGATATTCACGTGGTTATGTCAACTCAGATAAATATGTTCATAATAATGGAGTGACATTATTGTTAAGGACACATATATCTAAAGTTCCATAAATATCTCAATAGTACTGAAAAATATGAACATAATCATAAATCCATAGATTTGAAAGCACAGTGAACTAAACGTGATGGTTTTGTATGTGTGTAAATAGCCTCGTCATGTTGCTAATTTCTTACTATGCGGGGGATATTTTCTTTCTAGTTTTTGCATAAACATTATTCAATTATATATTTAACGAGTTGATATAAAATTATAAATATAAACATCAAACACATATATCAGGTGACAAAACACTTTTTTTTTTATTTATTAAAATTTTATATCTTCCTGCTATATTGATGAATTAAGAATTAATGGCCTAGAAAGTGATACACACTAGTGATAAATCATACGCATGGCACATTTTTATTTGAGTTGAATGGGTAAACTTTGAACACTTTAATCTAGCTAAAAGTATGTTGTCATTCAACTGGGTTCATTCTTGTACATGGCTAGGGTAGGTCAGGGTGTGGTATTTAGCGCCATTTTACTACGTTACACCATTTGTACTTTAAAGTTGACAAAACATAATAATGTATGTTGTACGATTTATGTTAATTCAGGGTTAGATTTAGAGCTATGGTGTTTAGCGCCACTTTCGACAATATATCAGCTATATCGTGACAGTCAGTTTTATTGGTGGCGGAAAACCCATAGAAAACCACCGAAATGTCGCAAGTCACTGACAAACTTTATCATATAATGATGTTGTATCGAGTACACCTCACCATGAACTGGATTTGAGCTGCCAGTGGATAGTCTTCTACGTATTTAACCTGAGGTAAGAAAGTCAGAAAGTTTGGAAATGTTCGGACAGTGTGGTAATTTTGTTTTTGTTTTTCGGTTTATCTTGGAATAGGTATGCTGTCGTTATCCACTTATAAACACAGTTGTTTCTTCCTAGTATATATATCAATATGTTTGGCCGGTCGTTGCCATAGAGTAAATATTTTGGGTATATTTTCCATAAAGATGCTACAGAATGATCGAATTGCTGCGGTGGTATCAAACAGCCACTAAACCTCATTTTGTCAAATATAATCTAATTTTGATATATGTTGAGTCGAACAGTAATCAGTGTTTTTGCTTATTTGATATATCTACAACTGAAATGTGGTTTCAAAAGTTAATTTTGTACTATTAAAACAAAACACTACCACTTTTCCCTACTTTTTCGTGTCATTGGTGTCAAAGCTAATATTTTAGCTTAGTCATACCATTCGTACTTTCTGCACGAGGATTCAATTAAAACGAACTGCAATTTGGTTTGAGAAACTGCATTTTAGTCTAAAAACTTATTTTTGTCTGATGACGTAAAACACTCTCCATTTTACCTGGTATTACATGTCTTTGGAATCTAAACTAATATTTTACGATAATAACATAAATAAATATGTTTTGAGACCAAAATACAGTCTCTTAAACCAAATTGTAGTCCGTTATTTACAGTTCCCAAATACTATTATTATTATTATAACTATTGTTAATCTCACTCAAACTCTGTTTTATATAACTATGATTTATTATAACACAACACCTGGTGTATGCAATGACCTAAGACGACTTAGAGACCTCTGTTATAGTAAACCTCATTTTCCCAGGAAAGTACAAATGATTAATTGTCAACTCTCTGAATGCACATTGTAAAATACAAAAATGTACAACATAATTTCATATCATTTAATACATTAACCAACTGTATCTCCCTGTATATGCTTTATTTAACGCGTAGCTTAAACTCTTTTTTTTCTCATATTTTCCAACAACCATTGTATAAACATATGAGGGAACCAAGTTTCATTTTCATTCATAATCTTAGTCGATTCTGGGTACCCTGATTAAGCCTTTTGATGTTCTTGCTCACAAATATATCTTTGAGATTATTTGGCTCTCAAATCTTTTGAGTTCGAACGTACCTAATGAAGGTTATTCCAGAAACTCCAGTTATTCGACCACCACTAGTAAAACATTTATCAGTCGAAATGCACATCTATTATCTGTATAAAAATGTTTTACGGTCACCCCCATGACTTGGTTAACAGCTACTGAGTATTCGTGTTACAAATGACCACGGATAAGTACCACTAGTCGTAAGCACTAGCCGGTATTTTGCTCATTCATGACTTATCACCGGGTTTGTAACTAGAGTAACATGACGGGTGCCACTAGTGAGCAGGAACCACTTACTCTTCCGGAGCACACGAGTTCACCTCCAATTAATGGGGTTCGTGTTGCTCGATCTTTAGTTTTCTGTGTAATGTGTTGTAAATCGCTGTTTGTACTTTTCCTTTTGTCATTGTATTGTCTTCTTTTCTTCGATTTAAGGCTTCTGATTACCCCTTTAGTAAATTCAAACATTTCGTACTGCGGGAAACTCGAATGTTCGGTTAATTCGAAGAAATGAAATAACTTTGCTGCTGGACTTATTAGTAAAAAGCGGACTTCATTATCACCTCGTCGAAATGTAACTTGTTCTCGCCATCATATGGCTGACAAATGGCTCACTTGGCGTTAAACAACAATCACTCACCCATTCACTCTATAAAGATTTTGATTTTGTTTACATTTGTCCTCTCATTCATATTTCATCTTTATTTATGAGTAAAGAAGGTCTCCCAAGTGTGCGTTCAATGAAGTGAAATATATTTAAACATGACAAACCTATGGCTTAAATTGACTGAAACCAATTAATAGATATGATAGACTATACTTTTAGTTATTAATACTTTATTAACTTCAAGATTTCCCAATTGTGGGTTTCAATCGTTTAACGTTACACGTAGTAAGTACTATGTAAACGCACTGGTCATATGTGCTTTGGTGGTAAACCTCACAGGGGATTTGTGGTACAGAGACAATCATAGGTTAAATAAAAGCGTTTGTAGTCCATAGTCGTTGTTCCTCAGAACTATCTTACAAATTATTTCTATCTCAAAACAAACATATTTACAGATTTACTTTGATTTAGATTTTTACACCAGCGAATCATGTCAAATGAACTTATCATTTTAAATAATTGATGGAAAGGTAACCCTCAGGTCAAAGGTTATATTCACTTAATTTGCATATGTGTTCCTCATTCATGGTATCTTCATGCTTGACGAATTCGTCTTTTTAAAATAGTAAATCAATTTTAACTATTATGTATTTTATATGGGAAATTGTTTTCTGGTATTCATACATAACCCCATTCCGATGTATTATAAAGTTGAACGTGCAGAACCACACGCAGGTAATATTTACTTTTATGCTTCCGGGTCTCCCAAATATGAAATATGAAATCATCGTGGGAAACACCAAATGACCATTATTAGCTATAGACAGAAAATCGTATATATTTTTTGTGAGTTTTCTAAATCGAACACGTAAAGAAAAATACACGTTAAAGAAAACCGAAGGAGCTATCAAGAATGGACAATTCATAGAAACTGGCAACACAGGACGAAGACAAACACAGCAAAAACACACAGCACAGAAAATAAAAACATGAGTATCACGGACCTCATAAAAAACCGGGGACGAATCTTTATAAAGCTTCAATATGATGCCGATCGAAGGTCATCAAATTTCAATCAGTGTTTTCAAAACCTCTCCCAAGTAAACATATTTTGCTGATAATCTTTACATACGTAGAGGAAACTGTGACTGCGATCGCATACTACTTGGATTACAATCTATCTAGTTAATCCATGTCATCACTAACGTTATGATTGCTATTCCGTGTAGTGGCGAGGCTTACTCGATAAAAGTTTATGTTATCAAGGGTGTCAATGACTTCAGGAATATCGCTGGTTTTATCCTGGTACTTTTCTTACCTCCAACTATGAAACTTACAGTCAATACCTTAATATAACCGAAAAATTGTGAAAGTGATGTTAGAAACCAGTAGCTTTAATCCATAAATTCGATTTTCTATGCAATATATCAGAGATATGTAAGAAAATATTTTGAAGGTACCAATGGCATAATCAGAAGCTGTCAATCGAAAAATGACAGACAATACATTTGCAAAAAAAAAAAAGACGAAAAACAAGGAATGGTCCACTAAGCACTACACAGAAAACAAAAGACTGAGTAAAATGAAGCCCACATGAAAACCGCGGGAGAAAGCAGGTATTCCGGAAGAATTGGCACGGTTGTACGGAAAAGACTTCGCAAGTTTATAACTTGTGTCTGATCTGTTGTCTGTATAATTGCTTGACAATAAAATATGTTTATAGTAAAGGTGTCGCAGGTGGCAACCGGCCGTCATGTTATTCATGTCTGCGAAACAGACGCAGACAGTCCGTAACGATTAGAAAAGACATGGTGAAGACTATTAAACTGTGGAAGTGGTGATGTCAAGTATACCACTCAGAGCAATTGCTTTTGTTATTTCATTTGTTAACAACACAGCCTTTTCACGGAACTCCTGATACGAAACAATTTCTCTTGATCAGTGTATATATTTAATATGCAGGTACTGTTGGAATGTTGTTGCAAATAAATAGAAAATTCACAATGTGAAATTTGATATCATCTCTCTGTACTGTAAGACGGTTCTCAATGTCAATGTATAGGTGTAGGTCTAAATACGAAGCAGACTTTGCTGTATATGTGGTAGCCTTTATTTCAAGTTCAATAATATAGATGCGATCGACGTAATCTTTGCATTTTTCAGTAAAAGGACATCATCCATATAGCATAATGTTAAATTAATGGACCCGGCTAAATTTTCTTTGTTTTTCCTGGGCAATCCCCTGAAAAAAATCATACGAATAAAGGAACAAATCTGCGAGAGGTAGACAATAATTGATACAGCTAAAAATACAGGGTGTTTGTTGATTGGTGTAGGCTTAGTTGGTTTATGGTGTTTAGCGCCACTTCCAACAATATTTCAATGGTAGCAGTGATGGTATGGTAGTTGGATTTACAACTACCTGTGCAATCAGTGCCTATCACCACCAAAGTTGTGAGTTCAAATCTCGCTCATGACGAGGCGTAGTCGATATGTGATAAAGTGTGTCAGTGCTTTGCGACAAGTCGGTGGTTTTCTCTGGGTACTCCGGTTTCCTCCACCAATAAAACTGACCGCCATGATATAACTGAAATATTGCTGAAAGTGGCAATAAACAACATAACTCTACCCTCTTACCCAACCGGATATCGTTACCAATTTGGCTATTATTTTTATGAACCAAAGTAGAAAAAAAAAACATTATTCTGTCTTTTAGTTAATTTGCAATCGTTAAAGTACAAAAGGACAAACAACGATCTATAAAACATTACACAGAAAACTAAATATTGAGCAACATGAACCTCACCCCCACTAGAAACCGGGAATGAACTAAGAAGCTCTGGAAGGGAAAACAGTTCCTGCTCCACTTGTGGCACATATCGGGATGCTTCAGTTACAAATCCGCTGATATGTCATGAATGAGGAAATGACCGGGAATTGTTTAGAACAAGTAGAACATATCCTTGGACATATGTTAGCAGCAACCCTATATCAAGGAAATCCTGAAGGGATCCACAGGATCTGTAATATCGGATCAACGGCGAGAAATACTCAACATGCAGGTGCTGCTGGTATGCTTGAGGTGAGATGTGATTGTTCATTTTGTTGATGTTGGTGTCACTGTTGACCATCACTGTTTAAGCTTTCTTTAGGTGAAATGTGATTGTTCATTTTGTTGATGTTGGTGTAATTGTTGACCATCACTGTTTAAACTTTCTTTAGGTGAGATGTAATTGTTCATTTTGTTGATGTCACTGTAATTGTTGACCATCACTGTTTAAACTTTCTTTAGGTGAGATGTGATTCTTCATTTTGTTGATGTTGGTGTAATTGTTGACCATCACTGTTTAAACTTTCTTTATGTGAGATGTAATTGTTCATTTTATTGATGTTGGTGTAATTGTTGACCATCACTGTTTAAACTTTCTTTAGGTGAGATGTGATTGTTCATTTTGTTGATGTTGGTGTAATTTTTGACCATCACTGTTTAAACAAAATGTATAAATTAAATTAATTGACGTTGTACTACAATGGACCGTGCATTACCCCATTCCTATGGCATGGACATTGGATGCATTGATAGTATAAATTGTAATGTGTACGCTCCTTTACCTAATGTTAGAGGAACCGCCGTGTACCCATAATCACCCTCCGCTAACTGCATTAGTGGAGATCTCTCTTTTCTCAGTTGGTAGAGGGTTGGCTTACGATGCGAGATAAAATATGCTCTACTCTTCAGCATGCGATATCGATATATGTCACCACAAATGTTGCAACTTTCGCTTGCGATCATTATGAGGTCTACACGATACATTCTCTGAGTTTGAAGTTTGATTTCCGATCATTACGAGGTATACTCGATACGCTCTTAGAGTTTGATTTCAATTCATTCCATGGTATACTTAATATATTCTTAGATGTTGGGTTATTTTCCGCTTATTACGAGGTGTACTTGATATATTCGTAGAGTTTTTATTTTGAGTTTCGCTCATTACGAGGTGTACTCGGCACGTGTTTTCGGCTTGGTGCTGGAGAGCCGCTCATTACGAGGTGTACTTGGTATTTCCAAGATGATGCAAAGGTCAGAAAATAAAAAAAAAAACATTCAAAATATTTATATAAACACATTCACAACGATCTGAAGATGATTAATGGAGTATTTGATTCATAATAATATAATAATTTCATACAAATAAAAAGTATTTTAATTTTAATAACTATTTATGTTTACAACAAGAAAAGCCATTATTTGTTATTGAAAAAAAAATATTTTGAATATAAAGCAACAAATTATTTAAATTTTATAACATAGAGATAACCATCTAGGTTTTTTTTTTTTTCATTATATCGATTGTAAGTAAATTAGCATAGAATGTCAATTATATAGTAAATATTTCCTAGCTGTATTGTATTACCGTATATCATATATGATCACGTATTGAAATGTCACTTGTATTTATTCAATCTCATGTATTCTGTCCTGACTTGAGATGTTATTAAGATTACATTGAGGAAACATAGAGTTAAATGACTTAATTGTTTGACATCTTCTTCACCAAACACGCAGTAATATTTAAAGTACAATAATTGTTGACATCCAGATCTTACTAACTTCAAGGGTTTAAAGGAGAAATATGTTATAGGTATGTTGTCCATGTAATTATTATCAAAACTAAGGTATTCCTCCCTGAGGCATATGTCACCATAGCATAATTTGGCTTTTCTGTTCATACCCTTTGGATTTCTAACTTTACGGGTTTAAAGGAGATATATTTTATAGGCTTTTTTCTGTCATGTAATTATTATTGTGGGCTGTCGTGGTCATGATCGTATGGTAGTTGGATTTATAAGTACATATGCAAGCAGTGCCTATCACCACTAACGTTGTGAGTCCGAATCCGCCTCATGGCAAGGTGTACTCTAATAATCTGAAAAAGTTTGTTAGTGACTTGCAGCAGGTCGGTGGTTTTGTCCGGTTTCCCATGCCACTAACGCTGACCGCCATGAAATAGCTGAAATATTGCACATGGCATTGAAACCATACATACCCTAAAACTAACCCTGTAATAATTATTAAAACTAAAGTACTCCTTCCTTAGGCATTGGTGATCTCAGCAGACTTTGGCTATTCAGTTAAGCCCTATGGTTGTCGCGCTCCTAAAGACGTCTAAGTTATTTGACTTTCAATTATTTTGGTTTTGAGCGTACCTGATGAAGGTTATCCCAGAAACGCGTCGTGCGCACTAAATTAGATATCTACGTTTTTATTTAAGGTTTAAAAAGAGATGATATTTTATAGTTTTTGAATCTTTTTAGCTTTAAGAGTTGAAAGCAGAGATGTCTTAAGGATAAATATCTGCCGATATATGGTCTTTTACGGTATGCAGACGGACAAAATACGTATCATACGTTAAACAAAACAACAACAAACAAACAACAACACACACGAAACGAACATATTTTACGTCCGAGGGGCGCTACATGTAATGGACATTTTGCATCGCCAGCTTATGTCTAAACGCTTGTTAGAAATGGTCGCTTGTTGCTGGATGCACGAAAAAGATAAGAATAAAATAACATACTGTCGGAACAGTTGCAAATTAAAACCAATATCGTAGAAAAGGGTAATATCGATATCCCTAACACATGCACAAATACATGCCCAGTAATAAGAGTTTTAAATAATATCATGTTTTTATGACGTAATTCACTACATACATCGTGAAAATTATATGATTTGTTCGGGAAAATATGACAAACTTTTCCGTATAAAAGTTCACATCTTCCCCGAAATTTTTTTTTTTTTATTATTATCATTTATATCATGGTTGGCAGTTGCACTGATGTATAAAGTCAGATACGTAAAATAAACTCAAAACAACTTTTACTTAAATAATTGATAGAAGTCTTATTGCAGACATCTCGCCACAAATGACATTCTATATTATTAATGTTAGCTTATTACCATACAATTGCGATCGGGTGAAGCCACAAATTGGGCTTGGCACGAGTTAGATTTAAATACAAAATAATGACATTGCAATTTTTAAACGTTTTCTTAAAACGTTAACGATTATGGATAACCGCAGATACAAAGTGTTTCTAAAGTACGCGTAGTATTAAGTAAGAACGTTATGAGTTCGAATCCCTAACCCTTAAAAGGATCACATGTACGTATAACCGCAGATGCAAAGTTTTCCTAAAGTACACGTAGTATTAAGTAAGAACGTTGTGAGTTCGAATCCCTAACCCTTAAAAGGATAACATGTATGTATAACCGCAGATGCAAAGTGTTCCTAAAGTACGCGTAGTATTAAGTAAGAACGTTGTGAGTTCGAATCCCTGACCCTTAAAAGGTAAACATTTATGTATAACCACAGATACAAAGTGTTCCTAAAGTACGCGTAGTATTAAGTTAGAACGTTGTGAGTTCGAATCCCTGACCCTTAAAAGGTAAACATGTATGTATAACCGCAGATGCAAAGTGTTCCTAAAGTACGCGTAGTATTAAGTAAGAACGTTGTGAGTTCGAATCCCTGACCCTTAAAAGGTAAACATTTATGTATAACCACAGATACAAAGTGTTCCTAAAGTACATGTAGTATTAAGTAAGAACGTTGTGAGTTCGAATCCCAAACCCTAATTCCCTATCGGCCTATTTCTGCACCCACACCACCCCCTTTTCCATTTTTATTCCTTCCGTCTGCAATCAACTGCATTTAAGATTATTATTGCTTGATTTCATCATTGTTAAATATATGCATAGGGGTTATTTTTTATGTTTTGCTACTTTTATCTGGTATTTTATGTTATAAAACGCCTTAGGGTATTTTTTTTAGATAGGACTCTATGTAAATTCCGGTATTGTAGTATATTATGTTATATTATTGTATTATTATT
This sequence comes from Gigantidas platifrons, assembly GCA_002080005.1. Classification (NCBI taxonomy): domain Eukaryota; kingdom Metazoa; phylum Mollusca; class Bivalvia; order Mytilida; family Modiolidae; genus Gigantidas; species Gigantidas platifrons. Next base: position 234,137 of record MJUT01034751.1, read on the forward strand.
ATATATTATATACTGAATATTACATGTCAAAATATGTATCACATGCCGTATCAACCCGAGAACCCTATATCACCCCAAGGGCGACAGGCCCGATATAGTGTATGCGATACAGGGTATTGGATATAGGCTTGATACAATCATTGATAATGCATATACAAAACACCTGCGGTCACTTTCACAAAATTGACCCCTGTATTTTAATCTAAATATATGATATATTATTATATTATAACCCTTAAAAGGTAAACAGTTATGTAAAACCACAAATACAAAGTGTTCCTAAAGTACACGTAGTAGTGCGAAAATACGGTAAACATATGTGATATTAGCTGGGACTGTTATCTTGTTTAGACACTTTGATTATCTTAAAAGACTTTTAAATTATTTAGCTTTCCAATCTTTCAGGTTTGAGGCTACATGCTGAATTATTCCAGAAACGCCCCTCATTGCGCACAATAAATTAGGTACACATGCATATGTTTTATTGCAATTCATGTAAGGGACCATTTTCTTGAGCCTCTATTTTATGTCGTTTGAATGTTTTAAATCCCATGACGACATGACAGCACATAATTTGCTACGTCACTGCAGTATCCCATGCAGAGATTTAAAATTCCAATTTGTACGTTTATTTACTATGAATAGTTATACCAAACAGATTAGAACTACTTAAGCGCTCCTGATAGCGAATTCTTTCTAATTCAATACATTTAGTTCCTTATAAAATTGGAAATACGTGATTTTGTTCTCCAAAAAAAATATTAAATTCCAATGTACTTTTTGATAAATTATTAGTTGGATTTTTTTTTACATTTCCTTTTTTTAAAGTTCCATGAAATCATCACAATCCAATTATATTTCATTTAATTAATCGTACATCAACCCTCGTAGTGCACTCTAATTTGTATAATTATATAAAACGAAACATATACACGTCATCTAACAGATTGCATATTAAACTTCCTATGTACTTTTAGTGCATGATGTAATATATAAAAAATATGCAAAAATGAAATGATATGGTGTATATAGAATAAAGTTAAAATTTATTAATTAATATCATAGCTAATTTTAAAACATATATATTTTTTTTCATTATTTTCTTCAGATATAAGATTTCAAAGTCAATTTCTTTACAGGGATAATTTTGAATTTTCAACAAGCACTGTCTTATTCTAGATCTATCTGAATGGAAAAGTACAAAGCGAATTTCATCACAGGTACAAATTTGAATTTTCAAGCAGCACTGTTTTATCCTAGATCTGAAGGGAAAAGTACAAAGTCAATTTCATCACAGGGACACATTTGAATTGTCAATGGGCACTGTGTAATTCTAGATCTGAAGAAAGCAAGACAAAATAAATTTTCATCCCACGGATAAATTTGAATTTTCAAGAAGCCCTGTCCAATATTAGATCTGAAGGAGAAAGGATCACTCAAAAAACCATCTTTATTTATTCCACAATTCATAAGTAAATGCGTATTTAATTGAATTTTAATTGAAAGTGCACATCTCTTTTGTTACAATTGAAATATATTTTCATGCACTTTCTTGCACTTTTATAGTATGCATTCAGTTCTAAAGTAAAGTAAAATTTATGCACAGGTACAGTGCTGTGCAGTGGTGAACACTACCGAACTATGTCCCTCTTTCAACATCAAATTGAACTTCGTATTCAAACGTACTGGAAACATGCCATTCGTAATGTTTCGTTTATTTTAGGTTATCTGGTTATTCAAAATTTCGGAATAAGTTTTATTGACGATTTATAAGTTATCGAATTGGTCACCGGATTGTGCATTAGAAAATCTTGAAGATACTTAAGGGGTAATCACAAGCTGTAAATCAAAGGACAGATAATACAATGACCAACAGAAAAAGGAGGAACAACGATCTACAAAACATAACACAGAAAACAAAAGATTGAGCATCAAAAACCCCATTAAAAGCAGGCGGTGAACTCGGGTGCTCCGGAAGGGTAAACAGTTCCTGCTCGCTCCACATGAGGCACCCGTTGTGTTACTCTTGTTACAGACTGGGTGATCAGTCATGAATGAGGCAAGGACCTTTTTGTGATTACGACATACGGGACATGTCCGTGGTCATTTTTGACATAGATGCTCCGTAACTGTTAACAAAGTCATGGTGGCGACCGTAATTTTTTTTAAGCGATGGCTTCAACTTTTTAATTTGCTTGTCACCTTTACTGTAATAAACACTTTGGTGAAGTAATGGTTAGCGCGCTCGCCGCTATTGTTGTAGATAATGGGTTCACTTCCATATCGGCTCTGAAAAAGACTGATATCTTTATTTGCTACTTAAATTTTGATCGGGGCCCGGGTGGCTCAATGAGTTATGTCGTTGGATCTAACAACTCATACAAGTCTATCACCAGTACCGCGTAGATTCGCGCCCGGCTTTGTAAATTACAAAAAAGGGTGCATTCGACTCGCAGCCGCAAGTGATAAAGTTTGCCAGTTGCTTGCCCATGGTCGGTGGTTCTCTCCGGGTACCCCGTCTTCCTCCACCACTAAAACTGGTCGCCATGACTGAAATATTGTTGAAAGTGGCGATAAAACACCAAAAATCAAATCAAAAATCAAATTTAAATGCTAATCACTCCATATGAAAGCTGCATTAGGTAGTCAGCACCACAATGGTTTGGTTCGGAATCAGGATGATATACCACATTATATTCAAGAATGGTGATATATAGTCAGACATTCACAATATCTAGAGATGGCTTTTGTGATCATAGTGTAGTTGGATATACTATGCAATCAGTGCTTATCACCACTGAAGCTGTGAGTTAGAATCCCGCTCATGGCGAGATGCAAAACTCGATACAACATTATGTGTTATAGTTTGTCAGTGACTTGCGACGGGTGGGTGGTTTTCTCCGGTTTCCTCAACCAATAAAACTCACCGCCACGATATAACTGAAATATTGTTGAAAGTGACGTTAAATACCATAATCAATGTGTTGTTCCATTCTTGAATATAATATATATATAGTCAGATAATATATATAGTCAGTCATTCGTTCTTCACAAAATCTAAAATTATTGAAGTACTTTTATTTTACTTCATCAACTTTAACATGTGCATAATGGTATTCAGTTAAAACCCGATTCCTACTTTGCATAACTTACAAAATGTAGCTGTTATTTGAAAAATTGAACATAATTGTCACACATTTAAAACTAACAAGGTGTCTAGAAATAATATATTATCGAGGCTCAGTCTAATTTATACAAAATAATCAGTTTTTCCATATATTATCACCCAGTTATTATGTATACTGAATATCTTAACACTCACTAGATACTTGTAATTAGAATACCTAAGACTATAATTTTGCTATTTAATTCCCGTTAAACGCCGCCGCTCTGATGGTGTGAGGGAATATCACACACATTGCCCGATCACATTTCACATTGCATCTAATGATATTCCATTACCTTCCTTTTATATCTATATATAAATATTTATCAATCAATAATAAAATAGCATTTAAATATTTTTATGTTTATTTCATTGCAGACCCTGTCAACTATTCATTTTTTGATTTTCTGTGGTAATCTAAATTCCGTTCTATAGTGCCATCAACGTACCTGACCTTGTTTTTGTTACCTGCATAATTTGTTTGTAAGATTGTTGTTGTTTTGATTGCATTTTGTTGTTATGATTGCATGTAAAATTCGGGGGCCCGGGTGGCTCAATGAGTTAGGTCGTTGGATCTAACAACTCATACAAGCCTATCACCAATACGGCGTGGGTTCGCGCCCTGCTATGTAAATTATAAAAAATGGTGCACTCGACTTGCAGCTGCATGTGATAAAGCTTATCAGTTGCTTTCCCATGGTCGATGGTTCTCTCCTGGTACTCCGGCTTCCTCCACCACTAAAGCTGGTCGCCATGATATAGCTGAAATATTGTTGAAAGTGGCGTAAAAACAGCAAAAATCAAATAATTAAAGCATGTAAACTATTGCCTACTAGCATAGAAAGTTTAACAAAAACTAATCAATCACTCATTCAGATAGCAATAAAATAAAACCCCAAATAATACCACACTGTCGGAACAGCTCCAAAAACCCGGAAGAAAAATAATAGATCGAAACATATTTGATACCTCTAACACATAAATACACAACTGGCGGGGTTAAAATACAACATTCGGAAACGAACAATAATGCTTATACTAAGTTGATCTCATTACCAGAAGTTAACTTTTAAAGTACATGTATCAAGACCCCCTCTCCTAATATATTTAAAGGCATCAATAAAAATAATGCATGAGATAAATGGGTCTTCGTACGGAAAACAACCCAACAAAATACTCTTTCCATATTTACTCGCAATATTTCTTTTCATTGAATTGTATTACATAATATGTATATGAGTAATTTGATTTTATGATTTTCTAAGGAATGTGAAGAAAAATTTACACATTTGTTTTTGAAAATTAAGTGCATCAGGTACTATTGACTCCGGCTTCTTCCACTGCTAAAACTGGTCGCCATGATATAGCTGAAGTATTGCTGAAAGTGGCGTTAAACACAAAAAATGAAATCAAATCATCGTTCACTCTTAGCATACTATTATCTATTAATATATGATGGAAGTGTTCCATTACGACCATTTAGGCCTCCTAATAAAAATGATTCATTTACCGTTTTCCGTGATGCATGTCTATGACAGATGGCACCCTGTAAGAAAAAGAAACGGTTTCTGTCCAGTTGATTTTCATGTCGCTTAGTGGTGGCATTGGTGGAAACTGCTAACCCTTTCGCAATAGCTGAGTTCACCCTCTATTTTTAGATACGTTCGCTTTGCTCATATTTTTAGTTTTCTACGTAGTTGCTTTTAGATCTTTGTTTGTCCTTTTGTCCTATTTATTTTGGACATTGTAATAACTGTCCTTCTATTTACGGCTTCTGATTACCCCTTTGGTACCTTCTATTTTCGGCTTCTGATTACCCCTTTGGTACCTTCTATTTACGGCTTCTGATTACCCCTTTGGTACCTTCGAACTTGTATCTTCTAACAATATATGGGGGCCCGTGTTGCTCAATGATTTAGGTCGTTGGATCTAACAGCTCATACAAGCCTCTCACCAATGTGGCGTTGATTCGTGCCCATCTTTGTAAATTACAAAAAGGGTACACTCGAC
>MJUT01034751.1:239454-254052 GCA_002080005.1 Gigantidas platifrons
GGGGCCCGTGTTGCTCAATGATTTAGGTCGTTGGATCTAACAGCTCATACAAGCCTCTCACCAATGTGGCGTTGGTTCGTGCCCAGCTTTGTAAATTACAAAAAGGGTACACTCGACCGCAAGTGATAAAATTTACCAGTTGCTTGCCCATGGTCGGTGGTTCTCTCCGGGTACTCCGGCTTCTTCTACCACTAAAACTGGTCGCCATGATATAGCTGAAATATTGCTGAAAGTGGCGTTAAACACCAAAAATAAAAATACACTCAATCAATCAAAGTCACAAAGTCAACGGATTCAAAAGACAAATATTTCAAAAGTCTTCGGGAGCAAGAAAGGTAAACGGCCTAAAGGTGAGTGTGTGGGTTATTGTTGTTCAACGCCAATTCACCATTTTTTCAGCTATATCATGGCGAGAACAATTGAATTTTCCATGAAATGATGATAATGAGGTCAGCTTTGTACTAGACCAACATACTTAGTAAGATTTTTATAGTGCTAGCTGATTGAAACAGTATTCCACGGATAGACATATGGCCCCACTCGGACACTTTATCCTGATTCCCAGCCAACCAGTCTTTGCTCTTTCTTAGCGGAAAAGCAGCAAATACTACTTGTATAGTCTTTGGTTTGACTTTAATGGGGCTCGAACCCACGATCTACCCCACTCGAGGCGACCACGGTAACGTTTACACCACCGATGGGGCTCGAACCCACGATCTACCGCACTCGAGGCGACCACGGTAACGTTTACATCACCGATGGGGCTCGAACCCACGATCTACCGCACTCGAGGCGACCACGGTAACGTTTACACCACCGATGGGATTCAAACCCACGATCTACCGCACTCGAGGCGACCACGGTAACGCTTACACCACCGACGGGGCTCGAACCCACGATCTATCGCACTCGAGGCGACCACGGTAACGTTTACATCACCGATGGGGCTCGAACCCACGATCTACCGCACTCGAGGCGACCACGGTAACGTTTACACCACCGATGGGATTCAAACCTACGATCTACCGCACTCGAGGCGACCACGGTAACGCTTACACCACCGACGGGGCTCGAACCCACGATCTACCGCACTCGAGGCGACTACGGTAACGTTTACACCACCGATGGGGCTCGAACCCACGATCTACCGCACTCGAGGCGACCACGGTAACGTTTACACCACCGATGCGCCTCGTCCTAAAAACGATATTCATGACGGAGGTCAGCTCAGGTCACCTGTATAACAAATGGAAAGTTTAGCATATTAAACAGGATACGAAATTTTGACAGTTTACCATAATAAAATTCATACAACTATATTTCAGGTGAATCTTAAACGGTTTTGAATGTGGTAATACTGCACATAGACTTGACATAAATAATATTTTGTCGTCAGATAAATTGTGATGGATGACCATATTATGCCTGTATTGTTACAGTTGGCAGTGTAAAACACTCGGTGTCAAATAATTGTCTGGTTCGTCTTTACTATTCTTTTTTTTTTTTGTGTCAAATTTCATTAATTTTTTTATGTAAATAAACTAGGTTTGTAGAGCAAATTTAAATGATAAAAAATGCTCAATTGAAAAAATAAAACACACAAGTTTTTAAATAAATACAGCAACAATAAATACAGTTTAGAAAAATTAAACAATAAAGATTTAACGCTGATAAGACGGTTGTAGTTAAAATTGGTATCTTGTAACACAATTTGTTGCCGAATTAATGTTTAGGGGGAGGGGGCATTTTTCCATAGATGCTGAAAAAATTATCGCTGCAAACAAAACTCATATAGTTTGTGTTTGGGTGGGCGGTGGATGATTGAGGGGGGTATGGGGGTAATATATCTGTTTTCCATAAATTTTAACATTTCTCGTTGTAAACAGTAGTGTCTGATTATTGTTATTTATTTATTTATTTGATTCTTTTGAGTCACTTTTATTTCTTCTTTAAAATTTGACGAATGAAAATAAAATGAATATTAGTATTCTAACATGACCTCACTCTTTCCCTTTATTAAAAAAACCCAGAATTATTTCTTCGTATTATCTCATTAGCATATGCGCCGATGAATGTGACTGACGTTTCCATTGGCAGCATAAATTGTGACCCGAATAATACCGATAGAGCGCGCAGTATTATTCGAGGTACATAAATTGTGTGCGACATTTTCGCAAGTGTATGTACAAGTATAAATTACCGTCTTCCAATCAAAGTATACTACCGTATTTGTACTCTTCGACATATCAGAATCGAAAAAAATCATGGAAGCTAGAATGTGTTTTGAGTTTTAACATGGATTGGCGGATATTAGTAAATTGTATCCCTCGCTTCTGGCTCGGGATAAAATACTAATATCCGCCAATCCATGTTAAAACTCTCAACACATTCTGGCTTCCATGATTTATTTCTTAAATAACCCTCCCCTTAAAGTTACATGGTTGGACCCTAAATGATTTTGTAATTACGATAATGTTCGTGTGTCTCATACAAAAGTCCAATAACGAATCTGCCAATAATTCCTACCAAACAATGCACGCTATGTACAAACATTCAGTCACTCGAACTATTAAAAGTCGTTTGTCCGATTTCGAGGTCAGGCCATTTTTTATTGTGAAAAAAAAAGGTATCAATCAATTCTGTCGGATTTGTGTCAAATGCACTTTCGAGGCACTGTGATGTATTTGTTAATTAAACATGTCTCTTATTCTATCACCAACAGCCTTTCATCATTCCACTACAATCAGCAAATATTGTAAATTAAAAAATCCAATTGGCAGCTACTATTCAGCGGTGTATTAAAGTACATTCGGTAACTAACTCATGCTGCGTTCCCCAGCTGTGATTAATTTGTTAGTACACCTTTACCGTAGATTAGATTAAATATTTAAAAGACAGGTCTATCTCATTGGTGTCATTCGTCTCATAGTTTGACTCTTAACCTTTTTAGAATGGATTCAATGGTAAATGACTTAACATTAATTATGATACAACACTTAATAACAATTTTAAATATTGCCAATCAAATATATACCTGTGTAGTATTATAGGGTTATTGCATGAATATTGTCCCTCGTAATATATCATATTGCACGACCCTTTTATTTTATAATAATAAATATTTTTAGTAATAAGTATTGAATTTTATGAAAATTTTAAATTGAAAATTTTGAAATTTTTTGAAACATTTTTTAAATTTTAGAAATTTTGAATATTGAAAAAAAAATTTTTTTTAGATATTATAATCTAGAAATGTTATGAAATTTTTTAAATAGTGCAATATACTTATCGCGTGCAAATACAAGGACACATTGCAGGATTCTTTTCCATTGAAATTAATAGGAAAATATTTATTACTATATAATAAAGTACGGTTACTGTTTACATTTTTTCTCCCTCCGCGTTTAAGGTACCACTGATCACTGTCCAATTTTTAGGGGGCTATGATTTTTTTTCTAAAGAAAAAAAAACGTCTGTCGCAAAATTTTACAGAAATAAATTAATTGTACATGAAATATGCTTTTTAAAAAATAAACAATCTGACCCTGCAAATTTAAACGAGAAATGTTTGAAATATTTGAAGATTTAAAAAAAAAAAGTTTAATGTCCAAAAACTAAATATTTTGAACCGTTTGAAAAAAAAATACCCCTTTGAAAGTTAAAGAACTATACCCTATTTTAATATTCTTTTATACAAATGATTTACTATGATTAATCCTATACTGAAAAATAGCAATTGCATGTCAATTGTAGGGGTATCGTTGTCGTGATCGCATGGTAGTTGGATTTACATCTACCTGTGTAATCAGTGCCTATCACCCATAAAGTTGTGAGTTCGAGTCCCGTTCATGTATGAAGGTACAAACTAAATTTTATAACACTTAATTCTAAAAATTGGAGCCCATGGCGAGGTGTACTCGATACAGCATTATATAAAGTTTGTCAGTGACAGGTCGGTGATTTTCTCCGGGTACTCTGGTTTCCTCCACCATTAAAACTGACTGCCACGTTATAGCTGAAATATTGTTGAAAGTGGCATTAAACACCATAACCCTAACCCCACCCCAAATATTTTTATGCAATCTACTTATTATGGATAAAACCTGGACCGAAAAATAACAATTGCATTTCGTTGATTATGTAAATTATAGGTACACATGTTAAAATATATACTTGATATAAAATTCCATATAAATTGTCAGATTGTTATGATTTTAAACTGTATAAACCAATAGATCAATGTTAAATATATATATTGGAGTTATGCTATGGTGTTTAACGCCACTTTCAACATTATTTCAGTTATATCGGCGGAAGAAACCGAAGTACCCAGAGAAAACCATCGACATGCCGCAAGTCACTGACAAACTTTATCATATATAGTGAGTGATTGAGTGATTGTTACTTAACACCAACTCAGCAAAATTTCAGCTATATCATGGCGAGAACAAGCCAATTTTCAATGAAATGATGTTGAGGTCCGTTTTGTACTGGATCAACACGCTCAGCTTGATTTTTATAGTGCTAGCTCACTGAAACAACAGTCCGTGGATAGACATGTCGCCCCACTCATACACAGTATTCTGATTCCGAGTCAACCTGTCTTTGCTCTTTCTCCTTCATGATGCGTGCTTAGCGGAGAAACAACACATACCAATTGAATAGTCTTTGGTTTTGGACCGACCGGAGCTCGAACCGATGTGGTTAAAATGAATGCGACAATTGCAAATAATAACAAGGGCAACGCAAAGCGTGGCGTATCCCCTCGCCTAAAAATTGGACCCGGTGACCTTGACCTTTGATCTATGACCTTGAAAATCAATAGGGTTCCAGATTCTTTTAAGGACTAAGTATGTGCCAAGTTTGGTCAAAATCCATTGAAGGATGTTAGTTCTAGAGTGTTCACAAGGATGTTACGGAAGGACGGACAGACAGACGGACAGACGGATGGAAGGATGGACGGACGGTAGCGTTACTATATTTCTTTGCAACTTCGATGGAGAGGGGATAAAAAACAAACCCAGAATATTTCGACAAAAGTACAAAGGCATATTTATTAAAACGTTAATATATATAATGTCAGTGTACTATAAAGCCATGATGTATGTTCGATGTATAATTAAACATAATATATACATTGTATCTTTATTCTCATATACCACTAAGTGCTGTAATTACCGTACATACTGAGTAACATATGAATGATGATAATAATGATGTATATATAATAGATCAAGAAAGAAAGGAAAAAAAGAAACGCCATTCACGTATACAATGAAATATCAATAGATACAAATGCTATAGTGGGTGAGTGAGTGAGTGATGTTTAACGTCAACACAGTATTTTTTTCAGCTATATTATCATGGCGGGATACAAAGGCTAAATATATTATTAATGTCAATTAAGGTCTATAAAAATGAAATGATCTAATATATAAGAACAGGATGGATAACATATTTGTATCACATTTAATGCCTCATTATTTCCAGCACATTGGTTGGGTTAGGCTGGGTAATTAATTTTTGTCACATTCAACACTATTGCAATTGTAATTATTATTATTAATAGACGTCATAAAGGAGAAACACACGGAGAATAAGAAACAGTGAGTGGGTGATTGTTGTTTAAAGCCAACTCTGCAATTTTTCAGCTATATCGTGGCGAGAACAAGTTAATTTTCAATGAGATGATGATGAGGTCAGCTTTCTTCTAGACCAACACGCTAAGTTGAATTTTAATAGTGCTAGCTAAACTGAAACAACAGTCCTCGGATAAACATGTCGCTCCACTCGCACACATTATTCTGATTCTGAGCCAACCCGTCTTCGCTCTTAGCTAACAGGTGAAAACATATCAGTAAGATTGTTTATACTCCTGGCTTACCGTCTGTTGTTCCCTTCTGTCTGTATACAGTCAAACCTGCCTATGAGGTCACCTCTTTTAAGCAGTCACCTGTATTAAAAGGTCACATTTTTATTCTCCCTTCATAGAAAATTTCATATGAAGTGAACCTCTTTTGAGATGTCACCTCTTTTTTAAGGCCATTTTTTCTGTGTCACAGTGGTGACCTCTTAATACAAGTTTGACTGTATATTGTAAATAGCCTTGTTATGTTATTATTATGTTGTTATTTTTCTCTGAACCAATGTATTTGGCTGTATGAGAATAAATATAAATATATATATAAGGGGTCATCTCAAAATGTGACAGTTTTTTTTCAAATGAAGTTAGTTTCATTTGGCTCAGACCACCCACCCACCCCCTCCAAATGAAAGTGTGAAAAACAGAATTTAATTTTATGCCGTTTTTTAAGTGCATTTTTAAAGATTTATTGACAAATCTCAATGTGCGATTTTGGTTTTTTTTCCAAACCTGCCAAACCTACCAAACGAAACTAACTTCGTTTGAAAAAAAAAACTGTCATATTTTGAGACGATCCCAAAGCAATACAGGACTAATGGCCGCTGATTAGTACGTACAACCGGGACTTAATTCCTGACATTTTCACTGTTTCATTAATTCACCAGTTTTGTAAAAACTAGATGATGCCACACCTATGAATCCAGACGAAATAAACCATTAGATGTCTATTGATAAACATCCAATTTTTAAGGTAAAGTTTATTGTGTTTAACGCCACCTACAACAATATTTCAGTTATATCGAGGCGGTCAGTTTATTGGTTGAGAAAATCGGAGTAACTAGAGAAAAATACCGACCTGCCGTAGGTCACTGACAAACTTTACCACAGTTGTATCGAGTGCACCTCGTCATAAGCTCGAATTTTTAGAATTGCATTTTATAAAATTTATAGCTTGTACCATCATAACTATTGAAAACTTCAGTTCACATTCTAAACACGAACTGTATAAAATGTCAAATATGCTTTGAAGGAGTTTCCCCCCTTTTGGGAGAAAAACATACAGAATATACTAAATGGTTTATCTATTTAAAGTTGTACCTAACACTACAGGGAGATAACTCTTTAAAATCAGTTGAACGTTTTGATCATATGATGTTTGTATGCAGCTTTCAAGCATCTCGGTGATCAAAACGACAGAGAGAAAAGCTGCTATGTGGCTAGTGAATTTATAGCTCTGAGTCTGTTGGTTGGAATTTGTTAAAATGTTGATATTTATTACAGTGGATATATTCAAACACACTGCCAAAAAATTAAGAAAATTAAACGAGCAGATCAAATTTTACCTGAAGTGTATGGTACCACCTTAAGAAACAACATTGGTTGCTGTTAGGTTTATACTGTTTAACGCCACTTTCAATCATATTTACGTAATATCACATGGCGGTCAGTTTTATTGGTGGAGGAAACATGAGTACCCCAGGGAAATTCCCGATCTGCCGCAAGTCACTGACAAACTTTATCACATAATGCTGTATCGAGTACACCTTGCCTGAGCTGGGTTCGAACTCATAATGTTAGTGTTGATGGGCACTGATTGCAAAGGTAGTCATAAATCCAACTACCATACGATCATGACCACGACGGACCCTATATTTTACAAAGAAATCTACATGAAATATTTAATACTATATTATAATTATTGACATTATCCGTCCATTATATTGTACAATAGGCCACAGAAAAACAACATACCAGTTAAAGGCTATACAGTGTTTTGTTCTGAATATACTGTGGAAATAATCAATAACTGATTTTCAGATAACATTATAAAACAATAACCAACAGGTTAACAAACCCCACTTCAATTGCGTCGAATAATAGATGTGATTTTTCTTTTAAGTGTTTAACGCCACTTTCAGCAATATTTCAGCTATATCATGGTGACCAGTTTTAGTGGTGGAAGAAGCCGGAGTACCCGGAGAGAACCACCAACCATGGGCAAGCAACTGGTAAACTTTATCACTTTCGTCTGCGAGTCGAGTGCACCCTTTTTGTAATTTACAAAGCCCGGTGCGAACCCACGCCGTATTGGTGATAGGCTTGTATGAGTTGTTAACTCATTGAGCTACCCGGGTCCTTCGTCGGATATTAGGTTTTATTTACATTTCCATGGACATTGTAGAAAAAGTTTAAGATGTCATATGTGTAAATCAAAAGCCGTAATTTGAAGAAATACAGACAATACAATGGCCAAAAGAAAAAAAGACGAACAATGATTGATGTAGTAAACACTACACAGAAAACTAAAGTTTGAGCGAAGCGAAGCCTAACAAAAATAAAAGAGGTGAGCTCAGATGCTCCGGAAGGGTAAGCAGCTCCTGCTTTACCAGTGACACCCTTCAATTTACTCTTGATATAAACCCGGTAATAAGTCGGGAATGAGGAAAGTACTGGACACAGATGTCCACCATATATCCCGCTAGAACGACACCTACTGCTCACAATGGCGTGCTGAAATAACAGCTATGTATTGGCAAATTCAAACATTTGTTCTTCATTGCAAACGATACGTGAAGTATACCGAGCGAATTATTAGTTATAGCTGGATACCAGTTATCAGCTACAACAATAAAAACATACATTAACACAGCATAAGCATAACAAACACATATATTTCTAATTCAGTGCTTACATGACGGGTACCACTTGTGGAACAGGAATTGTTTACCCATCCGGAGCACCTGAGTTCATCCCGGGTGTTAATGGTGTTCTCGTTACTCGATCTTTAGTTTTATGTGTATGCTCTGTCGATCGTTGTTTGTCCTTTTGTACTTTTCTCCCCGCTATTGTGTTGTCTATTCTTCTTCGATATACGGATTCTAATTACCCTTTTGGTATCTTCAAACTCTTCTTACAGTGCTTTTCTGGAATAACTTTCAGTAAGTATAATGTACGCTTAGAGTTAAAAAACTCGAAAACAAAATGATTTAAAAAGTCATAATTTACCAATAAGATGATGTTTTATTACTTAATTAATATTATTTATTAGAACATTTTAAACGTGTATTTCATTTTTTACATCGTGAATACATTTTTTTCACTGATTTATTAAGAACACGTGTTTCTGATACGTGCATGGAGTCTTAAACGAACGTAAGAGTTCTAATTCAATATAGCAAGTGTACTATTGCCAAGTTTATTAATCGTGGACAGAAAAATCAAACAAATTTTTCTCAAAACAAATGCAAATAAGATCACAATTGTAGGCTTCAAAAGGAAACTGGAAAATCTTTTCATTAATTTTAAGATAAAATTTCAATAAAGTCAGAAACATCAAAATAAAAACCCGAAATTGCATTTCTTTTCAGGATTAAAAATAGACTAAAAAAATGAAAATTAATTTTGGAACCTTTATTATTATACTTTGACTTAAAGAGGAAAAAAAACGTTATTGCCATTAACATCCGGTGTTAACGAGAGAATATTATGCAAATTTGATCACTTTTTTTTTCAAACGTAAAAATTGCAATGGGAATTTTCACGTTAGTATTTCGCATGCTAGCGAGATGGTATCTCCGTGTAAACAGCCTGATTTATCAGGTCAAGGAGCTAATGATCTAATTTACCAAACACAAACGTAATACAGGGTTGATTTAATATTGTATAAAAAGACCAAATCATGTATGGACATAGAGTGGAACGTGCAGTTCGATCTTAAATACCCCCCCCCTCCCCGTGCGAGAAAAACACGGGGTATTTAGATAAGGCCTAATTGATCCACTGTCGAGGCCATCCTGACAAGAACGAGTATAAAATCGTTATACAGGATTACCTAACAGCACATGTATAACTCCTTCCCGAACACAGGAACATTTGATTGTCATATGACTTTCCGTGTAGTCCACATCTTTCAAACAATCATAATTATGTTCACATCTGTTTAACATTAAGGTGACATGCTTTTTTCGGCTGTTTATACCTCATAATTTATGCAATATCTGTCAATCACACGTTACGTTTATCATGCTACGTTAAGTTGCGAACTCATGTCGCCATTGCAAGTATTGGGGATAGTGGGAAACAATTGTGGAACATGACCTATCTTAACCGGAACCACACATTGGTTGATTTTGAATATTTTTTGTGCTTAACACCACTTTCAGCTAAATTCCAGCTATATCATGGTGACCAGTTTTAGTCGTGGAAGAGGCAGGAGTACCCGGAGAGAACCACCGACCATGGGCAAGCATCTGGTAAACTTTATAATTTGCGGCTGCGAGTCGGGTGCACCTTTTCTTGTAATTTACAAAGCCCGGCGCGAACCCACGCTGTGTTGGTGATAGGCTTGTATGAGGTGTTAGGTAATCCAACTACCTAACTCATTGAGCCACCCGAGCCGTTCCACACATTGGAACACGATATATATGTCAACAATAATCAGAATGCATATAGCAAATTTACAATCGTAACTACTCGGCCATTCTCGCTACCCTACAAATAACCTTGTACGTAGATAGTAGAAATTGTTCTTAAATTGTTTGCCGGAAGTTAAGCTGCACAAAAATATAGTCCACGAAAATTCAATATGGAAGACATTCTAAGTAAAATCTAATCATGCAAAACTAGTTAAAACTTTCACTTTTATCCGTGAAAATAATTGAAATATAGAAAATTGTTTCAAATATAACTTTATCAAACTTTCATGTAAGTGACATGTGAAAAGAAGTTCTATTTATCCATCACCTACTTACGAGGTTATTTGTAGGGTAACGAGAACAGCCGAGTAGTTACGATTGACAAATTTAGTGCCCATGACGCTTTCTAAATTAGGTCCGTTTTATTTACTGTTATGTAGGCTGAGAGATGTCAATTCTTGTGACATGGCGGCGGGAAGTTATGGCGGTATTTATAAATGGAAGCATGTCACGAAGTTTTCACAGTGTCTTTTGTTATTTCCAATATATGAACAAGGAGTCGTTGCATTGTATGCTTCTTACACCAGGAAGTTGTACGATAAATTGTACTCTACAAACCGGTATCGGAATGGATACAATTGACACAAAATTTACAGCAGTACATTGGTTTATTCATAATTTGAGGACAAAGAAGAAATATTATATCTTCTCAGAAATATCAATCAAATTTTAATCCGTTTTCAATTTAACGGAGAAAGTGATTAAAAAATTGACACTGGTAATTTAGTAACTTAGATGTTTTGCTCTTGTATAACCTGACCCGTTCTCATCTCATGTCCGCAGACTGTTCATTGGTGTAGGAGCATAGCATGTACTATTAAGTTCTCGCCAATATGGTGTCGTCTACGCGAGACTTTAATCAACTTCATATTTTGTCTTTGATGTTATTTGACACGTTGATAGTTTTTTTTTTGTTAATCATAAGTTTTGCCAGTTTTACCTTTCAAAGACAAACCAGACAATGATATAATCATTATTCTACAAATCCAGAATATGCCATGTAATACTTGCTTACCTTAATTTCGTGCTGCTGAACATTTAGTTTTCTGTGTAGTGTTTTGTTTCGTCATTTTGTTCTTTGTCGTCAATTTAGGGATTCGGATTATCCCTTTGGTATCTTAAGACTTTTGGCCATTGTATTGTTTGTCTTCGATATATGTATTATGATTTCCTCCTTGGGATCTTAAGACTTTTGGTCATTGTATTGTTTGTCTTCGATATATGTATTATGATTACCCCTTTGGTTTCTTCAGACATTTGACCATTGTATTGTTTGTCTTCAATTTAGAAATTCTGATTACGCCTTTGATATTTTCAAAATCTTTTGGCCATAGCATGTGCTGTTTTCGAGTTAGGACGGCTGATAAGAGGATCCAATTTCATTGCGGCAGGGGGAGGGGGGAGAGAGAGAGAGAGCGGTGGGAAGAGGGTCGCGTTCTAATTACATCTACAAAAGGCTATTTCACCACTACCCAATTCTTCACGCCTATCCATGCGTTGTCAAGAGTCGTGCAGGAAATGTCTGACGATGCCAAAGAGTTAATCAGACTGCGTAAATTGAAGACGGACAGACAATGCAATGGTCAAAAGAAAAGAAAAAGGTAAAAGGACAAAACATTATATAAAACACATTAAACAGAACACTATAAATCGAGAAAAGCGAATCCACTAAAATCGATGCCACAAACATAATTTTATTTTATTTTAAACATGTTAAAAGTACAAACTGTGTATGCAACTATAGCCTCGAAAATGACCTGAATAATATCGGTGAATGTCAAGCGCATGCTGTAAATATATAAACGGTATATAGAACACAAATGTACTACAACCAAAATTCGATTAAAAAACACAATATGTCATAAATATTGATTTACCATATTAAAATAGGACTAAATACCGTTTTATACGTCTAAAACTAAAGTGGCTTTTAAATAGATACAATACAATACAACGTACTTGTAAATTATTGTGACAAAATCCTTTAACCTCGATTTGAAAAGCATATTTTAGACTATAGTATGAATCGAAATTAGGATTTCATCGACATCGTAAAATATGTCGTATTTAGTAAACAAAGCCTCCCCCAGTTTTAAAAGATATATTGTTAGATCAAATGGTAATAAATCTTGAAACAGATGTCCTATAAAGGAGGCAGAAAGGACAAACGCCTGATTAAGGGTTATATCTATTGTATTACAAGTTTGAATATACAAATATACCTGAGGAGTAATCATAAGAAGCCGTACATCGATGATGATTTGATTTATTGGGTGCTTAACGCCACTTTCAGCAATATTTCAGCCAGATTATGGCGACCAATTTTAGTGGTGGAAGAAGCCGGAGTATCCGGAGAGAACCACCGACCATGGGCAAACAAATGGTAAACTTTATCACTTGCGGTTGCGAGTCGCAATGCACCCTTTTTTGTAATCTACAAAGCCGGGCGCGAACCCGCGCCGTATTGGTGATAGGCTTGTATGAGTTGTTAGGTAATCCAACTACCTAACCCATTGAGCCACCCGGGCCCTTGTCGTACATCGAAGAAAGACAGATACTGCAATTAAAGACAAAAACATAATTGTCACAGGAAACTAAAAAAAGAGGAAATAATCTGAATAAATCATTGATGTCTGTCCCAAGATAGGACCTGGATTTCCAACGTTATATGTCGAGCTCATTTATTTGATTAGATGACATTTCATTGTTTATTTTGCTGGCATAGGCAGATGTGTTGATCATCACTGTTTAAACTTTCCTTTCGCAATCTTGTGAAAAATGTGAACTTATTAATTAATAACAATTAGGCATAACACGTATTTTTTTTAATGAAGTCACTGCTGCTAATCTTTTGGAAATGATGATAGGGGGCACTTGATTACATGTGTTATACTAGTATTGTGAAACAGCCTTTTTGTTGGTTTGTGTATAATAACTGTTGTTTGTGTATGTGTTTGATCCATTTATTGTTTGTTTGTAGCCTTTGACCCTATATTGGGTGTAAGTTGTGCTAATAAAGAATTGAACTTTAAGTTTCCTGTGTTGTTTTCTTTGTTTTGTTTGTTCGTTCTGTGTTTTGTGTACAAACGGTGCGTGTGTCTCTGGCTTGTACATTCTTGATTGTCCCCTCGGTTTTCTCTGACGTTTTTAGGAAGAAACACCCCTTATGCTGTTGATATATTCTGTATATTAATGTTTCCATGATAAACTAGGTAATAATTGTGTGTTTATAGGTGCTTTGCCAAACTTTCATATGCCATTTATATTGTGGTTACCAGTAATATGGAGGAAGGTAACTAGACTACCCGGAACATCAATCTACCGGATGTCAAAGACAAACTTTATCACTTGACGCTTATAAACCACCATGAACATATATTAAATCTGCATCTCATTTTTGTCGATGAGATCAAACGAAGAGCATGGGTGGCTCAATGAGTTAGGTAGTTGGATTACCTAACAATTCATGCGAGCCTATCACCAATGCGGCGTAAGTTCGCGCCCGGCTTTGTAAATTACAAAATAAGTGCACTCAACTCGCAGCCGCAAGTGATAAAGTTTACCAGTAGCTTGCCCGTGGTCAGTGGTTCTCTCCGGGTACTCCGGCTTCTTCCACCACTAAAACTGGTCGCCATGATATAGCTGAAATATTGCTGAAAGCGGCGTTAAACACAAAAAAACCCCTATCAAATCCAGAGATCGATAACCACGACCAGTGGTTTCGCCGACAATTTCATAATCCTTTCCCGAGATTCATTCTCCCATAACATAGAATAGCTAAACTATACCTGGATGTAAACTGTCCCAGTTTGTAGACACGTGTGCCTCGATTCAGGAAGATGAGATGTACTTTTATAAAGTATGACGTTTGGATTTATTTGTAATTCATGTTAAGCTGTTTGTATTAACACATATTTAATTCAATATCCACCATATGACCTAGTTAAATTTCAAATAACTAGATCTATTTAATATGTAGTTTTAACTTTTACTGAATTTAAAATTTAAAACTTTGCATATATCAAAATAACTAATTGTTAAAAACTTTTGTTGAATTAAAAAAACCCAAAATAGTGGAAAAAATGATAAATAAATATTTACATTAACAGAAAAAAAATGATTAAAATTAATAATGTTATGCAGCATAAAAATAGATGGATTGTTTGGTTACATATGTATATAGTGATATATATTTAAAGTACTTTTAACAGTACAGAAACAGGAAGATATACATTTTACTAGATCATCCTAACTCATGGT
>MJUT01034751.1:256617-272563 GCA_002080005.1 Gigantidas platifrons
CATTGTGTTGTCTGTTCTTCTTCTTTTGGTCATTGTGTTGTCTGTTCTTCTTCTTTTGGTCATTGTGTTGTCTGTTCTTCTTCTTTTGGCCATTGTGTTGTCTGTTCTTCTTCGATTTACGGATTCGGATTACCTCCCTTTGATATCTTCAAACACTTCTTAAGCCATTTATTTATATCTAAGAAAAGGATTTTTGATTTTGCATAGTACTTACTCGTCCGTATATATCTAATTTAGTGCGCACGACGCGTTACCGCAATACCGTTCATCGGGTACACCGTGTACTCATAACCTAAAGGTTAGAGGTCCAACTAATATGAATGTCTTTGGGTCAGTGCACTATTATATTTGTTCATAATAAGTTGCTGTTAAAAACACGAATATTATTTTTTGAGCATATCAATAGAAATGTTTTTTGGACTTTAACTTATCAGGGGAGGATTGGCAACGGAT
The DNA here is from genome assembly GCA_002080005.1 of Gigantidas platifrons. Classification (NCBI taxonomy): domain Eukaryota; kingdom Metazoa; phylum Mollusca; class Bivalvia; order Mytilida; family Modiolidae; genus Gigantidas; species Gigantidas platifrons. The sequence continues at coordinate 257,071 of MJUT01034751.1, forward strand.
TTAATGCCGATACCTCTTGTGTCTGTGGCATGCTGGGTCCTGGATTTCCAACGTCACATGTGGTTTTTATATGTAGTCCCTATGACGAGAAACAAAAAAAATACTCCTTTACAAAACAATTCTTTTAACCTTCAAATTGTACTCTCTCTTTTTTTCTCTCTCTCTCTCTCTTTCTCCATTTATCCATTATTCTTTTTGAGCCCAGATTTTATTTCTTATACAAAAAAACATACACAAGCAACATGCACATGTTTTGTTTATTAATGTTTATTCTTCGTGTAAAAATAAGAGTTAGACCTGGAGGTGAATGTGTAGCCTCCATTTGTGTGAATTATAATTCTAATTACATTCTACATAAGACAATAAAATGTTTAAGATCTAGAGGTCAATAGATACATTTCTTATCTTATTTCTTATGTAATTTGTTATTTTCGCATGACATTTAAAAATTATCCCGATCAAGGGTTTTGTGTGAAAGTATAGTTCAGTACACGAAAGATAGATATTGCTACTGTTAACCCATTTCTGTTGACTGGGAATTATATATAGTGTTCTGTTAAGAAAATGTAAGTAGTATAGGTAAGGATGGATCCCATTACTCGGTTCAACACCGCCACATATGTGTGTCTGTCCTGCACGCCATCAGCTGGAATTCAGACGTGATATGTCGTGGTTCTTTATTTATCTTCAATGATTTCAGTTGAGAGGAGATTGTTCGCCGTCGTGGTCGTTAACGTATAGTAGTTGGATTTACAACTACCTGTGCAATCAGTGCCTATTACCACTAACGTTGTGAGTTCGAACCCCGTTCGATGCAACTTATGTGATAAAGTTTGTCAGTGAATTTCGACATGTCGGTGGTTTTCTCCGAGTCCTCCATCAATAAATCTGACCGCCTGGATATAACTGAAATATTGTTGAAAGTGGTGCTAAACACCATAACCATATCCCCCTTGATCATCATTGTTTCAGTTTTCTTTTCAAAATAAGTAAAGGTAAAACAACAACTTAAAAATCAAGAGGAATTCAGTGGAAATGTGAATAGGATATTAAGAAACATTGAACATATATTCGTTTAGAAGGACAACAACTTACAAGAAATTGTGAAGACAATTAATCTGTTTGGGAAAAATACCCTGCAGAAATCGAGATTAGAAATTGAACGTTTAAAGCAAACATTGGAAGACTTACAATAAAAAAAAACGTTTGAGAATACCGAAGGATCAAACAAAAATGGACCAGATGAAGAAAATCAAAATACAATACAATATGTGTTCAACATCACTATCAGTAAGCAAAAACAAATGACGTAAATAAGACATATGAGTCCTCCTACAAGCAACTGGAGGTAAGGAGGAACCAAACATCGTTTTTATGTGGAAATCATAACGGACATCACAACAAGGAACTCAGAACGTAGAGACATATAATAGAACAACACAAACTACAAAAAAGATAAGCAACATCAAAAATAACAATGCTGTCCATAAGGTAGGTATTCTTACCTAACATATGGAGGTAAATGTTGAATTAAAAGACGTCAACAGAGAATATGACAGACTTCGCAAAGGAAATACCAGATTAACAGATTAAGAGAAGATAATTAGAAACTACATAATGAGATGTCAAATTATTTACATAATAATTTTAAATCCAGCTGAAGATAATAATTATAAAACGAAATACAAGAACTGCCACACCTTCGGAGCATTCACAAAATAAAATCGAAAATCGTCGAAAGAGGCAAAATCGATATCCGTAACACTCATATATAAATATATACATGACTGGTCATAACAAGTGCAGCAGGAACTGCTTACCGTTCCGGAGCACCTGAGTCAACCCCTGGTTTTTAGTGCCGTTCATGTTATTCGAATTTTAGTTTTATGTGTATATTTTGTAGATCTTTGTTTGTCATTTTGTACTTTTTCTTTTGACCATTGTGTTGTCTGTTCTTCTTCGATTTACGGATTCTGATTACCCTTTAGGTATCTTCAAACTCTTCTTATAGAGTAAGCCCCGCCCCTTAGAGTAAATAGTAAAGGATATTGGAACTGTTACCATAGTGGGGAATGCTTTGTTTTTCATTTTATTGGGCATAAAATTTAAATATTGATCTAAATGTGCAAAGAATTGGGACACAAGTTTCTTGAACTTAGATTATATTTTAGAATTGTTCCTACGGTGTGGAATTTTCTTTTTTGTCGTTTATTTTCTCAAGTTATACATTGACTACGAATAACATACATTATTGAGTCAATCCAAAACCAGGAACTGGATTTCAATCATCACATGTCGTGGTCTGTGTGTGTTCAGAGAGTTCAGTAAAGACAGTAGGCGTGTTTGTTCGTTTTGTTGATATTGATGACCATCTCTGCTTAAACTTCATTTTCGTAAGTATCCACATAGGGGGTATTAAAATAAAAACGTAGGTATCAAATTTACTGCGCATGACGCGTTTCTGGAATAACCTTCATCCGGTACAGTATTCATCGAAAGATTGGGAAGCAAGATAATTTTAAAGTGGTTGGGAGCAGTAAACCGCGGGGCATAAACAGGCTAACCAATATTGGCTAATGTCAGCTATGCCTAAGGAGGAGACACTTGGTTGTTTTTTGGAGGGTTGGGAAGGGGGTGTGGTAACCAATGTGACCGGGAATTACATGTTCGGAGAAGTACATCTACAATTTACGATAACAACTACAAAGTAGAAATCATATTTACTGATAATTCTAAATAAAAACTTCAATCATCTGTAAATAATTTTTTCTAAAAATATACCCAAATTGCTAATGAAGCGGAAGATATAACCGTTGTTATATATTTATGGTCTAAACAATAACAGGAAATATTTCAGAAGCGTTAATCATTTAAGGTTGTCTCAAAATAGCATTCAACCATCTGTTAATTAAGTGTTCTAAAGATATATCCAAACTACTAATGAAAGGGAAAATATAACCGTTGTTGCGTATTTATTTATGGTCTCAAAGTTACTTGAAATATTTCAGAAGCGTGAAATATTCAAAGTTTTCTCTAAATAAACTTCAACAAGCTGTAAATTAAGCTTCCAAAAATAATACCCAGATTGTGAAAATATATACGGCATGAATATTTGTAATTGTTCTAGCATAAATTGATTATTTGTTGACAAATATCAGTGGTACCTTGCATTTCGTGTTCTTAAAAAAGTACAATGTACATAGAATATGTACAGAAATGTATGCTGAGTAAATGATCCAATTCTTTTTTTTTTTTTAATAAAAACAAAAAAATTCAACCAACTGTGCAAATTTCATTTTCTCAAATCATACCCTAAACAGCAAAACACACACGATATAAATAAGCAAAAATAGATTATTTAAAAAAAAAACATGTGTAACTTCATGACCTTAAAAAAAAACAAAGTTGAGTAATACAATGAAAATAAAAGACACCCGACCGTCGGAATAGTTCCTCTTTGGTATCTTCAAGTTTGTCCCACCCTTGGAATTATATTGGTGGCGGAAACCGAAGTACCCGGAGAAAACCACAGAGAAACTATCACATAATGTTGTATCGAGTACACCTCGTCATGAACGGGATTCGAACACACACCATTAGTGGTGATATGCACTGATTTCATCGGTAGTTATAAATTCAACTACCATTAGATGACGACCACGACGACCCTGGTATGATGTATGGTATTATATTGTAAATGATGTAAAACTAAAGGGCCCGGGTGGCTCAATGAATTAGGTAGTTGTAGGGCCCGGGTGGCTCAATGAATTAGTTAGTTGGATTAGCTACCTATCACCAATACGGCGTGGGTTCGCGCCCGGCTTACAAAAAGGTGCACTCGACTCGCAGCCGCAAGTGATGGTAGTTGGATTTATAACTACATATGCAATCAATGCCTATATCGCCACTGATGTTGTGAGTTCGAATCTCGATCAGGACGAGGTTTACAACATTACATGATTAAGTTTGTCAGTGACTTGGTACAGGTCGGTGGTTTTCTCCGGGACCTCCTATTTTCTCCACCAATAAAAATGACCGCCACGATATAACTGAAATATTGTTGAAAGTGGCGTTAAACACCATAAACCATCCAAACAATCAAACCTGTTCTTAACGTGTTTATCCAGTTGGATAAATTCGTCATAAATTCAATCGCCACGGTTGTTACCATGTTCGCATGAGTATTCCCGCCAATTTCCTTTCAACTGTCAATAACGATGGAAATATACATCTTAATATATATTTGACTTTTCAGGTCACAGGAGAAACATGTTATCCTTCTGTTGCAAGAAGATTACCATATTTCTCCACTGACGATTGGCTTGGTTTATTGTGCTTACCGCCAAGTGCTGTCGATTGGTAAATCTCGAGTGGAGGAATATCGCAATCCGCTGGTGGCAGTAGAATCTATAATGGCAGAGGCGGATCCAAGGGGGGTGCACCCGGCGCGCGCTCCCCTTAAAATTGGAAAAAATATGTTTTTTTGGCGTAAAATCGTGATTTTTCACACGAAATACCCCAAATATTTTCGCGCCTCGCTCCGCTCGGCCCGATTATTTTAAGTGCGCCCCCCCAAACTTGAAATCCTGGATCCGCCCTTGAATGGTATCCATGGCAATCACCCAACCATACTTTAAAACATTTATGTCGGACATAGTAAGTCATATGTTTGCATGACATTTGAGATGAATCTAATTTAGGTATCTGTAGCGATAACATTTAACATTTTTGTTTTATTTTTGAATTTTCACAACATAGATAATTTTTATTTTTATTGATTAAGCACAAATTCAGGGGGATGGGAGTGGGGGATGAATGTATGTCATAATTGGAAGCCATTTTGTGCCGCTTGCAGGTACGTTTTTACATATAACATTAGTTATTAATTATTGCGTCAAATGCCCCTAAATGTCCACTAAAAATCTATGCGATAAGCACGCACCACTAATGAGTAAGTACACAAACTGATTGGCCCCGCTTAATATGTCCGAGTGGAGCGACATGTCTACCCGCGGTCTGTTGTGTCAGTGAGTCAGCACTATACAAATGGAAATCAGCGTGCTGGTCATGTACACTGCAGTGGACATCATCATCATTATCTGATCAAAATGTTACTTGTTCTCGCCTTGATACAGCTGAAATTTGTTTCCACTTGACGTCAAAAAATCACGCACTCTCTCTTTGATAATTATTATCATAAACAAAATGTACATGAATTAAACCCAGCTGATAAATGGCTGTATTTTGCTGTAATTAAATCTGCATGCTGAACAAGAAACAATTTCCTTCTAAGAACAAAATGTATTTTCTCCTGTGCTGTTAACCAAACAAATTTCCTGCAATTCCATTGGTCGTGAACTCTAATTTTCTGAGAATAGAGTAAAATGCTTTCGACCAATCAGGTAGCTTGATTTTGTTGTTTTCACTGTGAAGAAAATAACAATCAGCGTTCTTAATACGGAATTAAATGTACAGAGTGTGGCTAATGTTATCTTGCAAGGGGCACCTTTAATTGTAAATGCCGTGTGAACAGTGCCAGCTCCTCGACTTTGCGAGCTGTCAAGATATTATCTAAATATTTTAAAAGATACGAACCTCCTCAGAAAGCTTTATTACAATTTTGGCATATTATAAACTGACTACTCAAGCATATGTTGCACATATATTGTAATGCTTAGTATTTAAATGTCGATCTCCACAAGTCTTCCAATTTGTACTGTAACATATATATATATATATATATTTATATATATATTTAAACTCAAACAACAATAATTAATATCTTAATATTTCCTCCCACGTTGTTTACATACCAGCCCCTTTATTATGTTTTTGGTGCACTTTAGAATAGGATATACACAAAAAAAAATGTCGTAAGGGTTTTATATTTCTGACTTAATCCCTCTTATCTTTGTCATCATCTGAGTGCGAATGTACTTACATTGTTTTTTTTTTCTCAACGTCTTGTAAGGAATGCACTTTAATGACAACATTGTGTCTTAATTCATGTATACTACCAAATTAAATCAACAAACCAGATGTTTTTTTTTAAATATCATTTCGATTAAGGTTAGGGTTATGGTGTTTAACGCCACTTGCAGCAATATTTCAATTATATCACAATTTCAGTGGTGGTCAGTTTTATTGGTGGAGGAAACCGAAGTACCCGGAGAAAATATCCGACCTGCCGCAAGTCACTGACTAACTTGATCACATAATGTTGTATCGAGTACTCATCGCATGAGCGGACATTCGAAATAACAACGTTAGTGGGTGATAGGCACTGAGTGCACATGCAGTTGCATAATAATAATAATTTATACTAAGCTTTATTTATAGTCAGCAATTAATGATACAGTATACAAACTAGATGCATAATCTCTGGAGATATTTTGACCAACATGCATACTAGACAATCAAAAAAGTACAAAGTATACGATGAAGCACGCATACAGTATAAACAACAATTAACAGTTACAATCACAATTTAAAAAACTGTATGCAAAGCAGGGGCGGATCCAGGATTTCAAGTTAGGGGGGCGGACTTAAAAAAAATTCTTTTGGGGTATTTCGTGTGAAAAATCACGATTTTACGCAAAAAAAAACATATTTTTTCCAATTATAGGAGGGCGCACCGGATGCGCCCCCCCCTGGATCCGCCCCTGCAAAGCGCGAATATNTTTTGGGGTATTTCGTGTGAAAAATCACGATTTTACGCAAAAAAAAATCATATTTTTTCCAATTTTAGGGGGAGGGGCGCACCGGATGCGCCCCCCCGTGGATCCGCCCCTGCAAAGCAATATAGAGACAATGTATGATGGAAAGAACCACAAAAACCAGAAAAACAGCCCATTCCGTTTTCGTTCAATTTGCTTAAGAGTATTTAATCTTCAAATAATTATGCAAATTGGCGAAAAACACAAGAAAGAAGAGCTTGAAGATACCAAAGGGGTAATCTGAAAACCGAAGGACAGACAACACAGAAGATACCAAAGGGGTAATCTGAAAACCGAAGAACAGACAACACGATAGACAAACAACGATCTACAAAACACTACATATAAAACTAAAGATAGAGTAACACGAACCCCACTAAAAAGAGGAGGTGAACTCAGGTGCTACGGAAGGGTAAGCAGTTCCTGCTCCACTAGTGGCACCCGTCGTGTTACTCTAGTTACAATCCCGGTGATAAGTCTTACATAGGTAGTTTTTTTTTTCTAATAACAATGAATATAAGTAACACCTGGTCATACAAGTGATTAAATTGTATGCAATAAATTACTTAGTATATCGTCATATATTAGGTATTGTAACACGATAGGGATGGTGCGTTGATGGTGAAGGTATTTGTGTTGTTAAACCATTCCATTCGGAATTATTTTGTTTAATTTGACGATTTATCAGATAGTTATGTTTATGTGTTAATTTACTAATTTTACATGTACATCATGCAGACAATATTACATGTCACTGACGGTCATCATGATTGTGATCGTATCTTAGGTATATTTATAACAACATAAGCAATCAGTGCCCATCACCATTAAAGTTAACGATGGTGAAATGTAATCGTTTGGGTTATGGTGTTTAACGGCACTTTCAACAATATTTCAGCTATACCGTTGCGATCAGCGTACTTGCTAGATAAAACCACCGACATTCGCAAGTCAGTAAAAAGAAATGTACGGTAATCACATAATGTTTCAACGAGTACATATCGCAAAACCTTTAGTGGTAATAGGCATTGATTGAATAGGTAGTTGTAAATCCAACCACCATACGATCACAACGGACACGGCTAAGGATTGATATGTATTTAGATACTGTGAAGATTATATTATTCGTGTTCAGGTCCCGTGTTGAGAGATTGCCACCATCTTCGCACGTTAAAGAACCCAGTGTAACAGCTCATTATGAGCATTATGCTCATGATGAGTGGTCCATAGGAGATCTGTTGCACTACCTAAATTATCCGTCCCTACCCATCACCTTTCCTTTTTTCGAGTCCGGTGGCGTTTAATATTTTTCTCGTCCTGAATATAGCTGTAAAATTGCTCGCTGGACGTTAAACATCAATCAATCAATCAATCAATATAGTATTCGTTAGCTTCCAATTTTCTAGTATTTAATGGTTCACTAAAACCATCAAAATTAAAATTGAATGACAAACAACTACTCCATTTATTTGTTACATCCACTGTTTGAAACCACTAATTCGTTGATTTGATTTGATTTTTGGAGCTTAACGCAACATTCTCAGCAATATTTCAGCTAATTGATTAGTGGTGGAAGAAGGCGGAGTACCCGGAGAGAACCACAGACCATGGGCAAGTAACTGATAAACTTTACCACTTCGCGGCTGCGATCCACGAATTGGAGAACCCACGAATCAATTTTTTTTCTCAGAAAACCGCGAAAATTGGCGCCTACGAATAAATGTTCTTTAATAGTATTACATGTATTGTATGATCTCATGTTAAGATTAACAAGAAATCAAACTAATTGTCCATAATGTCGTGTCGACATCTGCGTCATTGGGGGGAATTTGAGGGATACCGTGGGTCTATTGAATCAACAAAAGCTAAGACAAAAACAAAACAATGGTTAAAGCTTAGTTGTTGCATATTTACATTTTTATCAAACAAAATTTATTTTTGAAGATATTTATTGATTTATGCACAATTCTTAAATATGTTTCCTTATTTCCTTTCTACACTTGGATTTCTCTGTGGCCTATGTATCCCCTGCCACGCTATTCGTGTGTGGGATGTCTTTAAAGAGAATGTAACTTTTTACGCCTGTTTCTTTTTAATTTCAACCTAATCATGCGCATACTTCCGTCACGAAAATTTGCATTGTGGGAGTTAAATGCATTTAGTAAAGACATGATTCAGTAACATTAAAATGTACAAAGTATATTTATAACATCTGTGTTACTTTCATCTATTAAGCTTAAGAAAATTCTTTATTCTTTTTTATATATTTGAAAACAGTCAATAAATTATTTTTGGAATAAATGGAAAAATGTGTAACTTAATTTCGTTTAAAATGCAGAAATATTCGCCCAATTACCTGAAAAATATTTCATAAATGAAAACTAGTTTTTTGGAGGGTTAATTTAATGGACAATATTGCTGACCTGCATTTTTAAAAATTCGTTTAATTTGGGAAAATGACCCCAAGATGCTAACATTTATCGATTGTGACGAAAATAGTTTTTTTTAAGCTTAGTAATACATATTTGTATAATGATTGTAGTAAACATTAACTTATTTTTCTCTAACTCGATTGCTGCTAAAATGTTTTCGTTGTTACAAATATGTGGCTCATTTTTATCCGTAATTTGAATTTCTAAAATAAAACTGAAAGTGGTCTGTCAACAAGAAAAAATTGAAATTATACATGTATATACCGGTAGTCAAACACATTACCGCGTCATAATTTTAGCAGTATATCATTTTTCACCCGTGAAAAGCACGTGCACGACATTATTTTACTAAGAGGGGAGTTTTAGGCCCATACAACTTGTGTAACATCGCCACTTGTTATTGAAATGCCTGTACCAAGCATTGGTCTGACATTGTAGTGCTTTTTGCTTTTCATTTTATCATATTATAGCTCCATATGTTAAAGTCGTTGACTGGCGATCATATTCTCAACACCACACGACGGTTGCCACTACTGGAGCAGGAACTGCCTACCCTTCCGGAGCACATGAGTTCACCTCCGGTTTTTTTTTTAATGGGGTTCGTGTTACTCCATCTTTAGTTTTATATGTATGTTTTGTAGATCGTTGTTTGTCCTTTTGTGTTTGGCCATTGTGTTGTCTGTTTTTCTTCGATTTACGGATTCTGATTACCCCTCTGGTGTCTTCAAACACTTCTTAGCACCACACGCATTGATATTCACCTGAAGTGTTAAGATTTCAAGACTATCCTATGCCAGATGTTTCACTGGTCATAACTGATAGTGACATACACATCAATTAACACTTCACATCATATTCTGAGCGTCTCTGTGTCCGGGTGGTTCGTGTCATTGACGTCTTATCACCATTCGTTTAGCACCACTGACATGGATGCGTGTACTTTACATTTGCCCGGGGGTTTCACCCAATAATTAAGAGTCATGATACAGGAGAAATAAAATGAAAAAAATCCAACAGAACAATGATAGATAGAGACAAAAACTGATACACAAATACATGACCGCTCATTATAATTAACATTAGATCTCCGCACTTGCTCCCTATTTTCTATCGGTTGTTTCTGGTCGCCGCGTGAAAAAAAAAACAATAGAAAATAGGGAGCAAGTGCGGAGATCTAATTTTAATTCTAACATGGCGTCCTTCTTTCGCTTTGAAGACAAATGAGCGATTTATCGATGGTATAATCTCATTCGCACATGCACCGGTGAATGTGACTGACTTTTCCATTGGCAGCATACATTGTGTGGGGAACCTTCATTTTAAGAACAATTACACGATTTAAGCGCTGCAAATTTCGGGCCGTAGTTGATATCTCGGGGGAACACTTGATATTACCATCATACGATTTAAGAACTATAATTCTAATATGATTTACATAATTAGAAATCCTTTACTCTGATTGGGTATAAGCGTTTATGGAGGCGGGGTTTTTGTCAGGTTATTTTGACCGGACTACTTTTGTCGTAATGTAAACAAAATGGCGGCGTGGATTCCCGATAATAAAAAAAGATAAAAGAAACAATGTTCGACAATTTTCCCTATATTAAATAAACCATGTTAGTTTCAAAGCACTGCGTAGTGGGTGGATGACTCCCTCGGTAATTAATAGGAATCGACCCAGCAACAGTACTAATAACGTGTGCTTTGTGATATAGATAATACAAGTGCATTGTGTTTGGCTAGTTATTAGAAAATAATGAACATGAAAGACCAATTAATAAATGTTAATTTCAGTTTTAGAACTAATTAATCGCACATTTTTGTATAAAACTTAGTTGTTGTGTGTGATTTGCATAATGTCATCTTTTGTAGTTTATATTTTAGGCCTACGTTGGCGGATGTATTTCTTATATATCCTGTATTTTAAAGTCTTGCTTACAAGAAAAATCACTTTGTTAAAGTACTTAGTGAATGAACATTGTTGCCGTTTCCACTGAAGCAAAATTTATTTTTGAAAAATGTATCTAGCTGCCATGATCTATAAATAAACGTTAGAGAAAATCGAAGGGGCAATCAAGTTTCTAGATTGGAAAAAATATCATAAGTGTGAGTGAGTGAGTGAGTGAGTGAGTGATTGTTGTTTTACGCCAACTTCGTAATTTTCCAGCTATAACATGGCAAGAACAAGTAAATTTTCAAAGAGATGGTGATGAGGTCCGCTTTACATTAGATCAACACGCTTGGTTGGATTTTTATAGTGCTAGCTCACTGAAACAACAGTCCGCTTCTTCTCCTTAATACTTCGTGCTTAGCGGAGAAGCAACAAATAATAATTTCATAGTGCTTGGCTTGACCAGACCCTGGCTGAAATCCCTGATATTTCACACTCGAGGAGAGGGCGCTAACCATTACACCACCGATGCTGTTAATATATGGAACCTTGGGGCATTTTACTCTCCCTCTGTTTATGTTGCCAAAAGAGTGAAATGGAGATGGATATGTTTGTTTCCTTCTAGAGGATTTGGCTGCAACGGGGACTATGCAAATAAAATTGATATACTTATGTTAGAGCAAATGTCCGTCAAAACTTGGACTATCAAAAGAGATTTATATATTAACGCCGCTCCAAGTATCTACTATGAAAATAAGATTGATTTATGTTTTTTAATTGTAGAGTCTCTACCACGATGGGAACTATGAAGCAAATATTTAGATATCTTTAATAGTGCGTAACATACACTTCATTAGAAAGTGATGCCGTGGTGGTCGTGTTCGCATAGTAATTGGATTTACAACTACCTGTGTGATCAGTGCCTATCACCACTAAAGCTGTGAGTTCGAACCCCGTTTATGGCGAGGTGTAATAGATACAGCATTATGTGATAACGTTTAGTCAGTGACTTGAGACAGGTCGGTGATTTTCTCTTGGTCCTCTGGTGTCCTCCACCAATAAAACTGACATATAGTTAAAAGTGACGTTAAACACCATCAAATAAACCAAATCAATAAAAAAAAAGTGGTGGGTTAATAAAGAAATTGTTTAAATAAAAAGAAATAATAATTAAAAAAAATAATAATAGAAAAGAAATTTTCCAATAAATTGACCATGCAAAGGCAGCCAATAAATTGAACAACCACTGAACTCTTGGCACTATATAAAAACGAACTCGTCAACAATTATTATTTTTGCTATAGAAAGCAGCCAATTTAGAATGATGGATTTTGTTGGGTTATTAAGTAAAAAGCATTAGTTTGTTTTCATCGATACATTAAGCCATCTTCTTTAATGGAAAACCAATAGAAACATCTTTTTGAATAATTAACTAAGCACGTCATAGCTGATTAAATGAGCCGTGATCAAGGAAAGTGCAACATTTGAATAATAATAAAATTCCATTTAAAGACAAAAGACTTAGAAGAGTGTAAATAATTTACATCTATTTTTCTTAAATTTTCTAAAAAGGTCGTCAGATCATTTATTATGTATATTATACGCCATCATGTTGCGTAGGTAGTTAGCTATATATATCACAGATGATTTATATTCCTATTGTTTATTGGTATTTAACGCCACTGTAAATATCTACGTTTCATTGCTATCATTGAATCGATACCTGTGCTGGTGGACATGGGCCGTCGTGGTCGTGATCGTATAGTAGTTGGAATTACATCTACATCTACCTGTGCAACCAATGCCTATTACCATTAAACTTGTAAGTTCGAATCCCGATCATGGCGAGGTGTACTCGATACAACATTATGTAATAAAGTTTGTCAGTGATTTGCAACAGGTCACTGGTTTTCTCCGCGTACTCAGGTTTCCTCCACCAATAAAACTGGCCGCCATGATATCTGATGAATGTTATTCCATTTGTTACATGTAGATATCTTCGTTTCTACTTATTCTTGATCTTCCCGATTGCTCAAATCCGACAATGCTTTAGTAAATATATTTCTATTCAACACGACAGACCTTCGCTGAAGGACTGACCAATTATAATAAACCGTTACGCGGATGAGTAAGCCCAGCCTATCGATCAGGATAACATTAGTGTTCTATAACCTAATGTCTATTGCCACATCCGAAACCGTACAAGTGAAATTCCATCATGTTACGATTCAAAGGCAGCACGGACTAATAAACATTTACTACAGTATTGTCAGAGTGGACCTACAGGGATGATCAAGTCACTAATAAATATTATCATACAATGCTGTATATAGTACATCCCACCACGGGCGGGAATAACAATCCGGCAAACTGTTAGTAAATTGAAAAATAGAAAATACCACAGTGTTGGAATAATTCCAAAATCTTATAGATACATTGTAGAAAGGGGCCTAATCTATATACCCTAACACACAAATTCATGACCGCTCAATTTTAATTAGTGTTACAGGCTCTTCAGTATTAAGCGGCGGAGTTAAATTCTTATAGACACCGATTATATAAGTATATGTAAATCAAACTACACTATCCTCGTAACCATGACGAAACCAAAAGCTCTGCAAAATTCCTCATAACAAACTAATAAGAAAAAAATATATATATTAAACAGGAATCGCTAAGAAAAGTATGCTACCTTAGATACAAATACATTGTTTTAGAATGGGGCAAGTCTTATTTTGGAAAATAAAATAATGTTGGTTCTACCAAAAAGTACTCACCTATGAGCCGTGATCAAGGAAAGTGCAACATTTGAATAATAATAAAATTCCATTTAAAGATAAAAGACTTAGAAGAGTGTAAATAATTTACATATATTTTTCTTAAATTTTCTAAAAAGGTCGTCAGACCATTTATTATGTATATCGTACGCTATCATGTTGCGTAGGTAGTTAGCTATATATATCACAGATGATTTATATTCCTATTATTTGGCCAGTTTTATTGGTGGAGAAAACCTGAGTACGCGGAGAAAACCACCGACCTGTTGCAAATCACTGACAAACTTTATCACTAATGAAAATTGAGTGGTCATGACAACAAATGTGTTATGCTTGGTAGAAGTGCTTTAGCAAAAATATATTATATAATTATCAAATAGTTCATGGCACTAAGGGCCATATGGCAGTTTATGGACAGGGATGTCACCCATAAAATATTATATGGACCGAAACTGGCATTTGGTCTGAAGTGCCATGAACTCTTTGTTATATTATACTCATTACAGGCAAATCTGTCAGACGACATGTTTTTGTTATTGTATATCTAAGACGAAAAACGAGTTCGGGCAAAATCCGGACGAAAACATTATATTGATCGGGCCCGGTCAATATTATACAGTTATTTAATGGGAGTGCAGGCAATAGATCAAACTATTTTTCCCGAGGAAATGGGAAAGACGAAAGTGTTCTATTGCCCGAGGTCAACGACCAAGGGCAATTGAACACTTTGGTCTTTCCCAATACAAATAACAAATAACACAAATTATCTTGTTCATAATAAACATGAAGATTCTTAAAATTCTTAATCTGCGCTTGTTTTTAGACTGCGTTAGGGACATCAGAAAAGAAATTTACGTTTATTTTCTTTAAGAAAAAGTTACCCAAATACGTTATAGATTGCACAATTTGAAGTCAGATACAGATATTGCACATACAGAACCTCTTTAAAATTATAAAGAAATGGTAAGTAACGTCACATTGCTGTTAAAATAACGCCATGAAATAAATGACTTCACTCTGCTGAAAGAGCCATACATTCAGGAATTGTACAGCAAACGAAGTTACGACTATATATAGGAAACGTCCGCAGTCAAAGGGTTAAATCGTTTTAGATTACGACGCTTTCACACGCTGTAATCCGGTGTGGACTGGACAAGATTTCGGGTTGGTAATGCATATTCATGAGATGGCTTTGACCAATCACAGTAAAGGTCAAAGGAAGCCAGGCAATAGAACACCATGTAATACTAGAAAGCTAAAACCCCCAAAATAGTTGAAAATATAGAATACTTTATAAAACATATAAAACTTTGCAATTAGGTAATAAACTAAATTATTATACTTTTACAGTATTTTTACTATATAAATTAACAGTCATAATTTGCTAATTTCCCCTAAAAGACTATTTCCCCAGAAGTGAACTATTTCCCTGAGACTATTTCCCTATCCGCAATTTTGCACGTTCATATTTCCCGGTTTTTTTTTTTAAATCCTTTGCTAATTTCGCCTAAAAGACTATTTCCCCGGAAGTGAAATTATTTCCCTTAGACTATTTCCCTATCCGCAATTTTGCACGTTCATATTTCCCGTTTTTTTTAAATCCTTTAATTTCCCCTAAAAGACTGTTGAATTTGTTTAATATTACTTGTAAAACATATATTTGTTGTTTATTTCATT
>MJUT01034751.1:276755-307559 GCA_002080005.1 Gigantidas platifrons
TGATAATTGATTCTCAAACGGCAATACAGATACACCCATCTTGCTTCCATTTAAAAGGTATATAGCCTAACACAAAACACGGGACAATCGAAACATGGACAGTATATAAGCGTCAGAGAATACCGAAGGGGCAATCGAAAATGAGTTGTTAGGTAATCCTACTACCTAACTTATTGAGCCACACGCGCCCTGTATAATTAGCACTTTTTTTTTGGCATTAAGTAGTAAATATAAAATATTAATATAACAGTAAATGCAAAAAAAATACAGACATTGACTAAAAAAAAGACAAAGCGACAAACAATGATCTACAAAACATTACATAGAAAACAAAAGATTGAGCAACGCGTTCCTACACTAAAAACAGGCAGTAAACTCAGAAGTTCTGGAAGCGTAAATAGTTCCTGCTTCACAGATGGCACCTCTCGTGATATTCTTGTTACAAACCCAGCGATAAGTCATGAATGAGGAAAGGGTCGGATCGTGATTACGACCAGTAGAACATATCCGTAGTCATTAGTGACACAGATACTCCTTAACGGTTAACCAGGTCATGGTGGCGACCGTAAAACTTTGGAAATGATGTCTTCAACTTAACCAGTAAGAACCTTTGATTCAGTAGCTTCCTTGTTGGCAGCAATCCAAGGAAGTAACTACTGTGTTTTTAGATTTGAACTTGTTAATTATATCTATATTATAAAAAGGAATGGGAAATACCCTTTTGGATCAAATCTCTGCATGCGGAACTACATTTTATATAACATCCTTAATGTGTGAATTAACACTGACTGAGAGTTTCAATAATTTATTAAAATTGTATAACTGGTGCTAGGTCAAGCGAATCACGTTGAGAAATGCCATCGTCATAAGATGGGATATAGATAGTCGCCATCCAAAAAAAAATAGTTAAATGACACGATATGGAAAGAAAAATCGTATTTTATTTCATAAACGGGTGAGTTAAATTTATATTGACTATTAATCCCCATGGGAATCATCCACCTTTTATCCAGTGTTTCGATTCGCCTTATTCGATCTCTTAAAAAGTTTATATTCCGACATCAAGATATTGTCGAAATATATTCTGTCTCTGCAGATACAATGGTAAACGATGCATTTTCATATAGTGAAAATGTATAAAGATAAGGATTTGGTATACATGGTTTACAATGTCAAAAATATGTTTTGTGAATGTGTGACGTAAGAATGTTTTTGACATTTACTGTCGTAATTAAAATACTTCAAAGGACTCATAGTTATTGATGGAGATGGTTCACGAGATATATTAGATACCCTCCTAAATGAATTTAGTACTGTGTTGACTATTGTTTTACCTATTTTGTTCCAGTATTTTTATAAATGCTGTTATAATGACAACCGGAACATTTGAACCGTAATGAAAGCGTGAGGTTTGGCGCCGTAAAATCTGATTCAATCCACCATTTCTTTAGAAATGCCTGTACCAAGTCAGGGCCATTGCAGTTTTCCCAGTTTTCCGGTTGTTGAGTGATTTTGTCTGTTTATTGATATATGAGTTTTGACTTTCCCTTTAGAAGATTGCTCGGTGTTCGGTAATTTTGTTATTACCCTTATTCCGTACTGACATTATATATAGGATTAGAGTTGTGGTGTTTAAGTCCACTTTCAACAATATTTCAGCTAGATCGTGGCGGTCAGTTTTATTGGTTGAGGAAACCAGGGTACCCGGAGAAAAACACCGACCTGTCACCACAAGTCAGTCACTCTTTATCACATAATGTTGTATCGAGTACACATCGGGATTCGAACTCACAACGTTAATGGTGATAGGCACTGATTGAATAGGTAGTGGTAACTCAATCTATCATACAAACACGACCACAACGCCCTTGACATTATTTATAAGATTTTTTCATTATTAAAATTAAAAGTTCATATATATTTATTTTTAGATATGTTTTATCAGAAATAGGAGATAACTGTATTGTATTTGAAAATGTCACGGCATCATTTGGAGATTTGCTGGTCGCTAATTGAATTTACTGGCGACGCGTTAGCGGAGCCAGTAAACGGATATTTGCGACCATGAAATTCTGTCGGACGTGATATCTAAAACAGATGATCAAAACCATATTTTCATATCTTTGTGATATTCCCTCAACTTATTTTCATATCTTTGAGATAATTCCTCAACTTATTTTCATATCCTTGAGATAATCCCTGAACTTATTTTCATATTTCTGAGATAATCCCTCAACTTATTTTCATATCTTTGAGATAATCCTTGAACTTATTTTCATATCTCTGAGATGATCCCTCTTATCCTAGTCATCATCCGAGTCCAACTGTACTTATATTATTTTTTTCAGCGTCTTATATTTGTTTTTTACTTTATTGACAATATTATATCGTATGTACGTTACAAAATAGCAAGAACACACCAGATGTCCTAAAAAGTGTGAAACCTATAATTAATTTCTTTGACATTTTCTACTACATTTGTGTTTTTTCGAGCCTGCCTGGCTATTCTATCTTATGTTTAACCTTTCTAAGACCATATATTTTCTGAAACGTACATGATTCCTCTACGTTCTGTGAAAATGACAGGGGATGTTTAAAGTCTTGCAGTGAAATGCCAGGCTATAGAAAACACCTACTCTAAAAAAAGCTCGGTCATCCCCGGGAAATTCAATATTTATAGATCATGCATCAAATCCTCCATAGAGGTATTAAAATACAACTAAATGCATCAAATTTGGGCTCAAAATAATTCTTATATATTTAACTTCAATTATCAATTTTAATTATTCTATTCCATTCAGTATTTGTCACAATACAACAAAGCGAAAGGAAATATTTTCTTTAAAAGGGACTACTTTTGTATATGTTCTAAGCTCTGATTGGTGAATTATTGGTTTGACACATAAAAAACGTACATCATACGGATTTGTTGGAGATGTCTTTTTTGACTGTGTTGGTCATAATGGCGACGTTACACTAGTTATGCCGGACACATATTATTTTCATTGGTTACCGCCTTTAAGAATCACTGGGTCATATCGCTGCTGGAGGACTATTAGTCCCCAAGGGTATTATCGATCCAGTTCCTCGGTTTTTGATTACACTATTATAAATATTTATTCTTGAAAGTTACAGCTCCTCAATAATGCAATTGCTTAAAACTAAGGAGAATCTCCCTCGGACATATGTATGTAGACTTAGCCGTTTTTTTCTCCAAAAATAACTTCCTGGTATGCTCTAAATTAGATATATACATTTGTATTAAAACAATATGTATATTAGCATTGTCATCATATTACTTTATATATAGATTCTCTTTCAGTTGCCCGTGGGTTACGATATTTCTCCACTCAAGAGAGTTAAATTAAAAATTTTAACCACAAGCCGTCAGGCGAGTGGTTAAAATTTTTAATTTAACTCTCAAGAGTGGAGAAATATCGTAACCCACATGGGCAACTGAAGGAGAATTTGTTTCTCCCATTATCTAACACGAACTTTATTACAAAATTTGAAATTAATGCGTTTGAAATTAATGCGGGGAAAGGCACGAGACATTTTAATCATCTAGAGGATTACAGATTTTTCCACCACTTGTTCAGCGGGGTTAAAACGCCGTAATAATGGGAGAATAGTTTATATCGTGTGGTTCGAAAGAGTGCAATTGGGATATATATATTTATAATACCTTTATTATATAAATATAACAAGAATCAACCAGGTCCTTTAAATTATGTGTGCCCATCATTGTACATTCCATTTGTTTTGTATTTGTTTGTTTGGTTTTTCTTTTTTTTAATTTCGTTTTTTTTAAGTGATGACGACTGGTATGGCGCCAAAAAATATCATTTTAAAACATCAGATAATTATTTACCATTCTGATATTATTGTTTTGCCCTCTTTTAAATATTCAAGCCATCTTGTATAATAATCACTACACCTCTACATCCTTGTTACAGCTTGTACTCTATCATTACATTGATACTCTACAATAATCTATATCAATGTTGTTATACCTCTACTACACCTCTACATCCTTGTTACAGCTTGTACCCTATCATTACATTGATACTCTACAATAATCTATATCAATGTTGTTATACCACTACTACACCTCTACATCCTTATTACAGCTTGTACCCTATCATTACATTGATACACTACAATAATCTATATCAATGTTGTTATACTACTACACCTCTACATCCTTTTTACAGCTTGTACTCTATCATTACATTGATACTCTACAATAATCTATATCAATGTTGTTATACCACTACTACACCTCTACATCCTTGTTACAGCTTGTACTCTATCATTACATTGATACTCTACAATAATCTATATCAATGTTGTTATACCACCTCTACACCTCTACATCCTTGTTACAGCTTGTACTCTATCATTACATTGATACTCTACAATAATCTATATCAATGTTGTTATACCACCTCTACACCTCTACATCCTTATTACAGCTTGTACTCTATCATTACATTGATAATGTGGTTATAACGAACAACGTTAACACTATCTACAACTTGTATGGAACTCGTTGATCGATATGTAAACATTCATTCATGAATGAATTTTACTTTATATCACCTGTCCGTTCAGGTAACGTCAAGGATCGTGTTTCATTCATAAGTTTCACCAATAACACAAAGGTAAATCTATACTCTCAGGTAAAGCGGTGTACTTTTCATATTGTTTATATCATGTAAATATTCTAATAGAGTACATGTAACCTAGATGAAAGGAGGGGCTTATATATTTGCTGGCCCCTCCTACTTCTGACAGATTTGATATGGTGAAATATATATTTCATGTGTTTAAACTTTGTTGAGTATATTCTTGATCGGTCTCAGAAACTAACTAACAATTCATTTCATTTGGAATTAAAGAAGAAAAGGTAACAGGTAAGCATCTTATTTGTATTATAATTTAAATTCATACAATATATTTTTTTAATTGTTTTATTTATTAATTTTTTTTTGTGTTATATATGTTGTGGCAACATGAAATTAAAATTAGAGTTTTGCAATATATTTTTATAATATCTGCAATGAATATTTTTTGTTGTGAAAACAATAGGTCATAATTGATTTATGTTTTAAATGCAATATAGTAAATAAGACATACATATGCCTCTCTCTCTTCTTGTAAATCAATAAAACTCTGAGGTATTTTGGAGATGCAGTTATAATGATAATAATAAGCTTTTGTCACTCTAATCTGAAATAAAAAAAAAAAAAATTGAAAAGCAAATATAATATGCACAAAATTAACTATAAAGTGAAAACTTGAAAATCATTATTTTTAAGGATAGTGTTTACAGTATGTACTGGAATTTGTAAAAAAAAAAAAAAAATTATATGATTAAAAAAAATATATTAAAAAAAAAATAATATTTTTTTTGACATTATGTTACACACTTGTAAACGTAGATACCTATTCACTCCTTCTACTCAGCATGTGTACATTTCACAGATGTTACTTTCATTTTCTTATGTATTAGTATTTCATAGTACTTGTATATAGTTCATCGATTTAAAATAATAAACCAACAAGATATTGTTATTTGATATTTGATACAATATTAAAATGATTATTTACATTTATGCGTATGTAATCTTACTTCCTCCAACTCAGAATTGTCGCAATTAAAATCATTTATATTTATAAAGAACTGTTTGTGTTCTGAGATAACGTGTGTTTATAGAATTGTAAAATATTTTGCAATGAAGGTTAGAGAAAACCGAACGGGCAAATCTAGAATGACCAATCCAAAGCCACAGACAACATTGTGTTTGAGCCACAGAATGCAAAACAAAAACAATTTATTAAAACACAACACAGACCACTAAAAAGAAGAGCAACCGGAACTCTAATAAAAACGAATGAACCCATGAACATATAACGGTATGCTGTTCCAGTTTTTTATCCGAATAGTAATTCCGATAAAAGTCTGGTGGGAGTAGCATACCGGTAAATGCTTGGTATGCATAGTTGTATTGTTATTCCTTGCTTATGTAATTTGTCCTTTCTTAAATGTGAACGACAAGAAAATATGTTTTCATAATAAGAACCGATCACTGATCTCCATTTATTCCAGTCATATGTAAGTAAAACACATAAAGATATCACATGAAACAATTAAGTTGGGGTTCATATTACTTCGTTGTTTGTCCTTCTGTACTTTTTCTTTTGGTCATTGTATTGTCTGTCCTTTATCGATATATGGATTCTGATTACCCCTTTGGTATCTTCAAACTCTTCCTTTAATTAGATTACCATAAGAACTTTTCTTTTTAATTTATAAATTAACTGGCATCTTGTGATATAAAATTAACGTTAATTTTCACTGGTAAATACGTAAATACATTTGTCATAATTTACGCATATCAAAATGTATGTTAAATATTAAATATGATCTTACAGAATTAAAAGTACATTTGAACATGACATACATTTGTATATGTAAAAATAAATAAAACCGTACACATCTGTTTCTTCTAATAAAAAAGTTAAAATAAATTATAAAGAAAAAAAACATAAAGGAAAACTATTGAAGCAGGAAATGCCCACCCGTCGTGAGCACCTGAGCTAATCCCCGATTTACAATGCAGTTGGGGTTTCTCAATCTTTAGTTTTCTGTGTAGTGCTTTGCAAATTCGATAAATAAAAAAAAATGTATATATGGCCAGTCCCGGATTTAGATAAAGAGAGGCCCTAAGCTATTCCACTTGTAAGGCCTCTCCCAATCTTCCACCTTCACTACTGGAGGAAGATGGAAGTGTGCTTAATCAATTTTAATAAAGGTGAAGATGACGAGGAGGGGTGTTTAAAATTTTGCAATATTCTGAAATGGAGTGCAACTGTGTAAGGAAAATTACTGAAAGTCCAATAACAGTGTTAAAAATATTATACACCTTGGCTACCGGAGACCCCCTACAGATTGAGGCGCTAGGCTCAGCCTATCGAGCCTATAGGTAAATCCGGCTCTGTATAAGACCTATTTGCAACTCCTCGTTCATCACTTATCCCTCGGTTACTGTGTAGTGTTTGGACATCATGATTTGTCCGTTTGTCCGTTTTCTCTTGGTCAATATATTGTCTGTCCTTCTTAGAATTTCGGCTTCTGATTACCTATATAGCATCTTAATTTTTTTCTTTCCATTGTTAAATATTGTATTTGAGCTATTCTACATTTATCGAATAAAACTGTTTTTGAGTCCACCCCTGGTTTTTAGTGGGGTTCGTGTTACTCGATCTTTTGTTTTCAGTGTAGTGTTTGGTAGATGAAGATCATTGTGTGTGCTTTTGTCCTTGGCCATTGTATTGTCTGTCCTTCTAATTACAGTTTCTGATTACATTTTTTGGTATCTTCAATTCTTATATATTGTATTCTAGCTATTGTTCATTTATTCAATAAATCTCTTTTTGAGTCTTGACAAAGACATATTGCTGCAGTCATTACGCTACAAACCTGATGAGACTTCAATCGATAAAGAATTATTATTCCTTTCCTTGAAGAGTACATCTTACTTGATTACACGTCTTCCTAAATAACGGAATTCATGAAACTATATTTTAAGATGTTAGTTTTAAAAAGCAACCTAACGACCGTCTTACAAGAAACAGGAATTTCTTATCCTTCGAGATAACCTGCGTTCCGAGACCTACGTTGTTTGTATTATTTTTTTTTTTTTTTTTTTTTTTTTATACCGTGTTCCTTATTTCTTCAATTTTCCGTGTTGTGATTTTAGTTTTGCTTGCCACCGTTCTGTATCTTGTACCCAATATTTCCCGTGTCTCTGGATTGTCCATTCTTGATTGTCCCTTCGGATCTCATTAACCTTTACCTACATATAACTATATAACTAAAAGTGCACGTCATTTGATCTCAATTTTTTCAGAGTTCAGATATAATGAGTGTACTGCTACTGTACAACAATCTTGGTCAATTATCGATCATGAATGTTCTCTTAGAAAGCTGCATAAAATCAACCACAATTACACCTATATATATATATATATCACCGGTTATCAGCACATAATGAATTACTATGGCTTTTTATATTATGTACTTATACGTAGACGATCTTGTAAGTTTATAACTTGTGTTTGATCTATTGTTTGTATTTGTTTGACAATAAGAAGAGTTTGAAGATGCCAAAGGGGCAATCAGAATCCGTATATCAAATAACAACAGACAACACAATGGCCAAAAGAAAAAGTACAAGAAGAGTTTGAAGATACCAAAGGGGTAATCAGAATCCGTAAATCATAGATACCAAAGGAGTAATCAGAATCCGCATATTGAATAAGAACAGACAACACAATGGCGAAAAGAAAAAGTGCAAAAGGACAAACAACGATCTACAAAATATACATATAAAACTAAAGATCGAGTAACATGAACCCGACTAAAAACCGGGGGTGAACTCATGTGCTCATGAAGGGTAAGCAGTTCCTGCTCCACTAGTGGCATAAAATATGCTTAAAATAAAATAGGTAGATCTTTCTGCAAGACATATTCATCGCCGATGATGCTCTACAATTTCATCATCAGCTTGCACAACAAATGTGGTCCCTTGATTTAATAACATTTTCAATATTTGAAGCTTGTTTATATTTTGAACACAATTTCGTCATCCACATCCAAAACAAAATATATTCCTTAATATGATAATAGATATGTGAAACTAGTTTGTGACATGAACAGGTCTTCTAGTAGGATCTTGACCTGCTCCTTGTATAAGCTTGTAGGATTTATACATATTATTGTTTACTTTTTTGACGTCATCGATTCACTGTTGACTACTTGTAACAATTGTTGCTGGTGTTAGCTGGATTAGCCGTTTCCGGTTGCCATCTTGGTTTTATTTAACGTTTATTTATATAGAGATGATTTGCGTCTGCTCTGTCGTGGATAAGGTCCTCCAAGTTCGGGTTTTATCCCACATTTGCGAATCTAGGAGATAGTTAAAGTGACCCCCCCCCCCCGTCGAAATGTTAAACCACGCTTTACTAAAACCATTCTTTCTCAAAATTCCTATATATAACCTTTAAATAACCTCTCTAAATACTACATCATTTTCATAGAGACTTCTGTAAACTTGATAAATAAAATATCTACATATGATCTTTTAAAAAAAAAAACAATAATCTTGAATGCGCTTACGTTCATGGCATATTATATTTATTGTAAGCTACCTGAAAAACAACAACTAGAGCACTGATCGATATATATGAACTCTACTTCCTTGATATACCATGCAAGACTACATCCTTTTCATAGAGACTTGATAAATAAAATATCTACATATGACCTCTTTCAAAAAAACAATAATCTTGAATGCGCTTATAGTATACGTTCATGGCATATTATATTTATTGTAAGCTACCTGAAAAACAACAACTAGAGTACTGATATATGAACTCTACTTCCTTGATATACCATGTAAGACTACATCATTTTCATAGAAACTTGATAAATAAAATATCTACATATGACTTATTTAAAAAAAAAACAATAATCTTGAATGCACTTACGTTCATGGCATATTATATTTATTGTAAGCTACCTGAAAAACAACAACTAGAGTACTGATCGATATATATGAACTCTACTTCCTTGATAGACCATGTAAGACGGTATCAAAGACAATTATTTTTCTCATATTTCTTGGTATCTAATAGCGATGATCCTTTCACAAGTATATAATTGGTTTGATGTGGTTCGTCTTGAAAATCCTATAAGAAATTATGCTAGACCGTATACATAGTTGAAGTATATATAATATAGCTCTTTCTCCCATTATTACGGCGTTTTAACCCCGCTGAACCAGTGGTGGAAAACTCTGTAATTCTCTATAGAGGATTAAAATGTTTCGTGCCTTTCCCCGCATTAATTTCAAATTTTGAAATAAAGTTCGTGTTAAATAATGGGAGAAACATATTCTCCTTCAGTTGCCCCTGGCGGCTTGTGGTTAAAACTTTTAATTCAACTCTCTTGAGTGGAGAAATATCATAACCCACGTGCAGCTGAAGGAGAATATATATGTATTACAAGCCAGGAAAGGGAGCGGTCATGTATTTGTATGTTAGGGGGGTATCGATTTTACCCCTTTATACGATTTTGATGTTTGATTTTGGAATTGTTCCGACAGTGTGGGTACGACACGTTTCTGGAATAACCTTCATCAGGTACGCTCATAGAAAATAAAAGATTGGAAGGCCAAAACAGCTGAAAAGTCTCTGGGGCAAGTTATCCAAAGAGGCAAAAAAGATTCACTTGCTGACAAACTGCATCATTGTTGCCGGTTTGTGCCCATATATCTGGTTAAACCCCGTCACTGTTTATTGAAGTGCCTGTACCATGCTAGAAAAGTGAACTGTCATGTATTGGTGTGTTAGGTGAATTGATTTTGACTCAAGTCTTTCTTACGATTTTTCAATTGGTTTTTGGAAACGCTATGACAGTGTGGTACTTTTTTTTTACATTTCTTCCACACAGTAACTAATATAATATGCAAGGTACAAAACCGTAGTTCATTTTGCAATCCCGTTTTTGATTTGTTTTCCTTTTCTTAATGTATGATTGTATGTGGGTTTTTCTAAATTTATTTCTCTTTATCTAACTGTGAAAATACATATATCACAATAATATATTTTATTAACTTTTTTTTTTTTGAAATATGAGTTATAATATAATTGAGATGTGTGGAAATATTATTCTTTACACCACTCCTGAACATCTAAAGAGTATTGTGTTTTTATCTATGTAATACTATGTGGTTTACCACCGGTGATCTACAAGTATGTTTATGTATATATTATAATATTACTATTTACTAATGAATATATATTTAAACATGATTACAACAAAATACTCACTATATGGGTTCATTCATTTGAATCGATGTATTAAATTGCTTTAAAAATCAAACCAAATTTCCCATGTAAGTACATTTACGTGCTAATCATGGCGTATTTTTGACATTTAAAATCTTTGTCCAATTTAGCACATTTTTAAAATATTTTCTTTTTTATTTCAATCAATAATTGATAATAGGATACCTATTACCGAATATTTTTTTCTGTACTACTAATGATGTAATTCCATTTTTATTCTTTAATTTCTTGAAATATTTGGAAATCTTGTCATATTTAGTAATTATTAAGTAAGAAATAGAAAGTGTGAATATATGTGATAATATAATTTAAAGCTAACTAATAAACACAAGACGTCGAATATTTTTCACTCAAACATTGTATTTTTAGAAGATCACGTAGGTATAACACAATGCTATGTATTTGCTCTGTGCCTTTCCCAGTGTCAAGAAGCAAGATTCCAGCCGAGACTGTCAAGGATTTTCAAGTAGTACCTGTGAAAAACATGTTTCAATAAATAAATATTCTGATTACAAGTCGTCGTGTGTCGTTTACGAATGTATGACTCGTTCATTAATGACAAAATAGAGCTTTCTTACAATTACAGGATGACGAAAAGATACTGCGAAATAAAAAAAAACACAAAACACAAAACACAAACGAAACAGATGTTAGGCAGATATTAACAGAATTCAGCTGGTTGAATTGATGAATAGCAGTGAATATATTTTCTTCTGTATCATTTGTCCATTTCGGATGTGATTGCTATCGCTCTTGTGTTTCTCTCCTTTGCCATTCGTCACGACAGGGTCTACTCGATCTGACGTTTACATTTTGTGTTATTGTCTTGTTTTTCGTTCTCTATTTTTCGTAAATTTCTCGACTCGACTCGCAGCCGCAAGTGATAAAGTTTACCAGTTGCTTGCCCATGATCGGTGGTTCTCTCCGGATACTCCGGCTTCTTCCATCACTAAAACTGGTCGCCATGATATAGCTGAAATATTGCTGAAAGTGGCGTTAAGCACCAAAATCAGTCAATCAATCGTAAATTTCTCCTTTAGTTTATTAGATGCTTATTTATTGATATATGCACATATCGTACTTATCTATATCAATGTGTCATAACATTTGTAGTATTTTTTTTAGAAACACCCACTCTGTCGAGTTCTATTGCACTTTACACATTTGTTTTCATTATGTTTTGTTGCAAAAAATTACTGCATTTCATAATGACACATTTTTATACAAAGTACATGACTAAAGACCCAAAATAAAACTACAACAGACATTTAAAACAATAAAACGCACCCGTTTAAACGCCTTTTTTTTTTTAAATGTATCTATTGTATCTATTAAATAAAAGACTTTAATTACAAGGTTCAACTCATAATCAGATATGAGTACTTTAATTTAACAAGACATGTCAGAGATAAGACCAGGCCAAATTAATCATTACCAGTCAGTTAATAAGGTGTATTACCAAAATCACACTTGTAAACCTTATAAATGTCATATATTTTAAAGATCTTTGATTGGTGTATTTTTGTCAAAATAATGGAAGGTTAATGTATAAATACTTCTTACAAATACATTGTAACATTTAGAAATGTAAGACATTTTTTTTTTACTATTGACTGGTTCAACACCGCCACATTTTGTGCCTGCCCAAACACCTTGTATTATTTCGCAAGGTAGGACATTTTTTTTCTTAGCATTAACTGGTTCAACCCTGCCACATTTTGTGTAGTATTTCGCAAGGTAAGAAATTATTTTCTTAACATTAACCGGTTTAGCCCCGCCATATCATTGTGCCTGTCCAAAAACCAGTACCTGGAATTCCAGCGTCATATCGCATGGTCTCTTTATATGTTCAGTCAGCTATTTTGAGATGTGATTGTTAAAACTTGTGGAATATTTGTCCCATCGCTGTTTAGACTTTCTTTTCATGATTTAAAGATAATTTCAAAGTGGACATTTATTTAATTAAGTAATAATAATAAAGAATTATCGACAGTAGCAACATCAATACATAGAGATAGACAGACGTACCTTATTTCAGCAGAAGTAAATTCAGACTACTCATTTTAGGGAATTTCGTTTTTTAAGATAACTGATTTGATTTATTGTGTTTAACGCCACTTTCAGCAATATTTCAGCAATATCATGGCGACCTATTTCATTGATGGAAGAAGTCGGAGTCCCCGGAGAGAATTACCGACCCTGGGCAAACTGAAAAATACGA
Organism: Gigantidas platifrons; assembly: GCA_002080005.1. NCBI lineage: Eukaryota > Metazoa > Mollusca > Bivalvia > Mytilida > Modiolidae > Gigantidas > Gigantidas platifrons. The sequence goes on from MJUT01034751.1 coordinate 289,894, forward strand.
AACAGAGATAGCAATGAAAAAAAACAACACAGGATCTTGATAAACACATGAAACAGACTTGATACAAGTGACCAAAATACAATAAAAACAACATTAATTGAAAAACACTAGGTGGATGTGACACCAGGTGTTTCTCCGTTCTTTATACATGTACTTATTCCAGCAGTCCCATATGTTCATAAATTTTAATATGTTTTTATCAACGTCGATGTTACTAACGCCTGTTTCACCAAGTTTTATGTAATGTATATATATTCATACATTGAGAATTGCACATTAAAAAAGGGAAAATTAGATATTTCTTTTTTGAGATGAAGATCATATATTTGTTATATGGCGTTAGTTTTCCGTATTCTTTGGGCCATTGACGAAGTGTACGCGAGGCAACTTCATGTGATAAAGTTTGCCAGTTAAATGGCGACAGGCAGTGGTTTTGAAAGTGGCGCTAAACGCCATAGTCCTTACCCTTCTTTTGATCATTATAATGCATGTCCTCTTTCGATTTACGAATTCGGATTACCTCCCTTTGGCATCTTCACCTCTTTATTGTCACAACATATGATTGAACTGTTTATGGTGCAACATTTGACTGTTGCCTGTGGTCTCGTGTACTTTGTCTTATTTACGGCACTTTATTTTATTTACTTTTTAAACATTTTATTTAAAATAAGAGTACACAGCACTAAATTATACATCGATTCTCAAGACCTCCACCGTAGTCTAAAAACGTTAAATCAATTTAAAAAAAAATAGTTTTATTAAATTCCTACTTGAAGGTTTGAATTCTAGTCCTCAGTTCTAACCATTTATAAATCTTGACGAAAGTCGATATTCTGTTTAATCATTGTACTTATCAATATATACATCTTTTTATATAGATCAAGTTCCTCCCACTTTAGGAGAACCGTTGTTTTATCAGTATAAATCATCCATAACTACAACCTCATACCTCCAGTAATAAATAAATTATCGTAACGATATCATTGTTCTTCTCTTAACAAAGAACTGGACCAAAGCTTACATTGCAATCTATAATGAGACTTTTGTATACATATACTCAATCTTTATAACACCGAAAATGACACAATGGAAAATATCATCTCGTATCGAGGGCGATATCATTTTAATATATCACACCCTAGGCGGATATTTATGGATTTAGTCTTTGTCTTTTTCGATCATCAGTTTGCACCTACACAGAGTATTATGAATACATATTTAATTGATTATTATCTTGATAAATTTTATTTTGTTATTAAATAAATGGTTATCATGTTAAAAATAGTTTGTGGTAAGTATTATAATATATATATTTATCTACATTATCATAGATTAAAGATACGTACACATATAAGTACTTTTTTTGTAATTAGTTTTCAATATAAATTATAAACCACACGTTGTACTCATGAACCTTTTAACAAAGTAAATTTGAATTTAATCATTTTTAGGTGCATTTTCTAATATAAGTATATAATATTTATATTAATTACAATGTATTTGCATGTGGGTGTTACATGCCCTTGGAGTTAGATATTTACAATTTCATTATACTATCATTGGGTCGATACCCCTGCCGACATATTATTAGTCTCCGGAGATATCATCTGCCAAGTAGGTTTTTTTTTTTTTTTTTTTTTGTCCCACTGACATGGTTTATAAGTGATATATATATAAATATATTATTAAAATGTACAATTTCTAAATTATGTTATTATTTAAAAACATTAAAACGCTTAGGTACATGTCACTCAGACTTATAACAAACAATAGACGATTATAGTGGCCATGTTATGGTCATTTGGCTATATTTGCTTCCGAAGACTTTTAGACTATGCAACATGTATGGTTTTCCAATATTACACTTTCATGTTTCCATATAATGTACTATTCTTCACACAAAAAAAAATAGTATACAATTTTATTTCTGCAATTGTCATAGAATATAGTGAAACATTCCCATGCGGTCACCTGTATTAAGTAATTACCTGTATTGAAAGGTCACATGTTTCTGGTCTTGTCATAGAACATTGCATATCAATTGAACCTCTTTTAAGAGGTCGCCTGTCTTATAAGGCCATGCCTTCTTTGTTCCAAAATGTGACCTCTTAATACAGATCTAATTGTATACCAAAACATCTTATATACGATATTTCTATGGAAACATTATTATTCGTGATATACCCATGTTCGTGGCTAATATCAGACTACGAGACCATGCTTTCAACGAATAGGGATCACCATACAGATGTCCACTGACTATTACAGGTTATTATTCCCACGTTTACATATGGACAAAAATACCCAAGTGAAAAAATGTTGTCCTTAAACCACGAAATTTGGTATCCACGATTTTAAAAGACTTGACAGCATATTTGATAATCTCCTCAAACCTCGAAAATTGGTACCAACGAATTTAAGCTTCTTTACAATATATTTATAAACTCCTTACACTACAAAAATTTGTTCCTTAAGCCACGAAAATTGGTACGCACGAATTTACATTATACCTAATCAGTGCCGGATTCAGGACAAATGAGGCTAGTTAAGTTATGAGGCCCCTTTCTTGGCCCCTGAAGAAGATGGACAGGCAGTCAGAACGCGTTTAAATTCAAAATTGTAGTACATAAGCAAAAATCCAGCGTAATTTTTTTTTTACAGGAAGATGACCCCCCCCCCCCCCCCCCCCCNCCCCCCTCCCCCACACCCCCTGGACAACGGGGTCCTGTGCTTGAGCACACATAAGCACTATACCTAACAAACGTACAATCGAAAGTACTACAACAGTATTTAAATGACATTGATCTTATCTCCAGGGCGGTCACCTTAAAGTGACATTGGCCACCGAAATTCTGGACCATGTTTTTATCTCCTCTTGTATTGGGAGATTGAAGTACAATTCAACTCTTTAAACACAATTGTTTCATGTATTTACGATATTGAACATAGTATTGTTAAAATTCTTTGGCTCTCACTTCCCTCAAATTTATATATGTTTACCTATAACATAACTACTTGTAGTATAGGTGCCCGCCTACACCTTATAACAACAAAAACATACTTAAGAAGGTTAAGGTACATCTGGGACGCTTACCTGTTCATTTTATCAGTCTGCAGTTTAGTACATATGAATTTTAAAAATAATATTGATTGAATTCGTTTTAAACAAATATGATAATCTATTAAAATACCTTGAAAAAAAAACATTTATAATCATATAGGTGAACTTTAAAGAAAGGATTGCACTTGTCCATGATTAATGATAATAAAATATCATCTACAAGGAAGGGAAGCTTTTTATTTGTGAATTAAATGTACTGCGGTTTTGTAGGTTAGAATGTAATAAGTGAAAAGAAAACATGTAGGTGAACAATGGACCGATTCATTAAACTGGGATTCGTTCCTCTTCAATTAAGCGTAATGTCAGCATCGACGTAAAATGTCAAAATTCACAATCCCTACGCCATAGTCGACCTTTAGTTTTATATATCATTTTGTTTGTTATATTTTATTTGTTATTTCTTTTGGACAATGTGTTTTCTGTCCTTCTTTGGTTTACGGAATCTTGTTATCTCCCTATGATACTTTCAAACTCTTCTTAAATATAACTAATTGAGATCGGACACAAGTTTTTTTCCAACTTATGAAGGTCTTCTCCTATTTACCAACATTACAATTGCCCTTTTTGTACCGGAAATAAAGATGTACGTTGAGTACATGTAAATTTGTACTAAAAATAAAATAAATCAAAAATTTACCAACATTACAATTATATTTATAAATATGCCCTTTTTGTACCGGAAATAAAGATGTACGTTGAGTACATGTACATTTGTACTAAATTAAAATAAGTGTACACTAGACATACGTGAGTAATCATCTATCTGTGTGTCATGGAGTATCAACTTTACATCTGTTTTTTCTATTTTGAGATTAGATTTTGGAACTGTGTTTTTGTTTATTCTGTTTTCTATAAATGTACAGTATGCATTATCATATATTTGTGTTTTTTATTCTATAGACAAACGACACCTGTTGGTGGAAACAAACGAAACAGCTCCCTCTGTTGACTAGCTAGATAAAAACAAAATGGACGTTCTGTCATTTCCGGTTACATTGACTCTCAATCCTATTGTTGCAGTGCTCCTCGTTGCCATAGTGATTGCTTGGTTTCTGTAAGTATTTATACTAATGCGTATTTCTCATATTAAATAATAACCCAATTGAATTTTTTAGTCAAAATCTCAAATCTGAGTACATGTTTTTTTTTTAGGTTTTAATATATTATATGTTTTTTTTTTTTTTTAGTTTTTTTAATATTTTTTAATCTGTATTTTTTTTTATCATATTTGCCAAAAACAAAAAAACAAAAAAAGACAACAACAAAAAAATCAAGAACATTATTAGCATATGTATCATCATCTAAAAAATGCATCATGTTTTTTCTGTGATAAGGGTTTGGATTTTGATGTGTTTCGACGATTTCTCTGTTGGATTTTAGAACGTTTCCGAAAGTGTGGTATTTTTTGTTCTCCAGTTTATCATTAAATATAATAATATATATATTTTTTAATTTTAATAGGAAAGTCAAAGACGATTACAGGTTATTTAAGAAACTGAACATACCAGGTCCAGATCCCGTAATGGTTTTAGGCAGCATACATGAATTTAGGGACAAGGTATGTAAATGTGAAAGTCAAATACGGAAAGGAAGCGATTTTTTTCTGAATGGTCAGCACGTAAACTTCTTATCATGCGCCTAATCATTAATATATTTATATTGTAATTCTGAGAGTGATAGAAAGATAATTTAGAATTGAAAAATAACATAATTATTATTTTTATTACTAGATAACTGATAATGTTGCTTTTAAGAAGTAATGCATTTGAACATTTTGAATTGAGGATTTGTTTTGTTTTTATAGAACCCACTTGATGTGTTTAAACAATGGAGAAGAACATATGGAGACATTTATGGGTAAATATCAACTTTTTTTTTTTATAAAAAAAAACATTTTTTATTCAAAATGTAGATTTGGAAAAACTGTAATTATATTAATGATATTATAAGTGTTTAAGAGGACACAAGTGCCTATCACCACTAATGTTGTGAGTTCGAACCACTTTTATAGCGAGGTGTACTCGATACAACATTATGTGATAGCTTGTCAGTATCTTGCGGCATGACGTTGGTTTTCCCCGGGTACTCACGTTTCTCCACCAATCAAACTGATCGCAACGATATAACTGAAATATTGTTGAAAGTGACGTTAAACATCCTAAGGCACCGCCACCTTCTACATGTTTTCATTATTGTATGTTTTATCATACATCATTTCACACCATGTATATGTAATATAAAATGCATTTAAATTATTTTATTATTTTTGTATTGTGTATTTTTAGATTTTTCGAAGGATTTAATCCTAGTTTGGTAATCAATAGTCCAGAGATGGCTAAGCAGATCCTGGTGAAACATTTTGATAAATTCCATATTCGACCGGTAAGATTTGATATAAATAGATATCTTTAAAAGAGGGGGGAAATGTAACAATTATCTTGACAACAATGGTACAGCTCTTATGTCATTGTCATTTCAATCTCACTCTATCCGCCTTATATTTATTTATTATATCGGTTTTTTTTTACATTCTTGTGAAGCCATTTTTTTTTTTAATTAGAGAATTCTACAAGCTTACCTGGTCTCATACAGCTACTTGTTCCGTATATCAAGAATACATAGAGACTCGTAATTTTGCCAATGAACTGAATGAAGTCGTTGAATTGATAAAATAAGCATAAACTTACTTCAGCATCTTCTTCATATGATTATTATATCTCTTTTACTGGTTTTCATTTGTTTCCCCCCCCCCTGTATAAATGAGTTTGTAAGCAATCAGGGGCCCTAAGTGAGCTACACTGGGCTACTTGGGTTATTATATAAATCAGGAGTTTGTACAATAAACTATATGTATTATAAAAAAATACATAGCTATTGCAGAAGAGTGGAGGTTGAGGGTTAACTAAGACTAGTTTAACCACCGCCACTTTTATTTAAGTGCCTGAACAAAGACAGAAAAGTTAGCGATCATGTATATTGGTGTGAGTGGTATCGATATTGCATTTGTTTTCACATTTTTTCGATTAGTTTTTGGAACTGTTCCGAGAGTGTAACATTTTTTTTTTTCATTTTATAATAATAATAATAATAATAATAATAATAAGTTCTTTATTAATGAAATTTCAATACATGAACATTTTACAAAGAAAGTAGAGAAATTGCATCAAGAATTTATTATATAAAACATATTGCTTCCTGTTATTTTCATAACGTAATTCTCTGTTTCAGCTATGTAATCCATTCGTATACACTCCAGACGAAAGCAACTTACTTAACACGTACGGTGCCGAATGGAAACGTCAAAGGTCAATCGTAGCAGCTGCCTTTAATTCTGTGTCCATGAAACATGTAAGTGTAATGACTTTTTGTGACATTTAAAACAAGTGTTTGTCCTTGTGGAATAGACTAATTAAAATCAGCATGTGCACGGTTGCTAGTGGTAACAATTTTTTTTCATTTATCTAGTATTAAATTATGGATAAGGTCATCGACTCTATTTTAAGAACTAATATAATAATTTGAAAATTTCTGTGGCAAATTACGAAGAATATATATATATTATGTATAAAGTTCAAGATTGGGACACAGTGCTATCGCTGCCCAACTAATAAACGTTAGAGAATACCGAATGTGTAATAACAAATGAACAATCCAGAGAAACTGGCAACACAGGGTACACAAGACGAGAGAAAAACAAAAGAAAAACACAACATATTCTATGAAAGTTGACAGCATTTCACTCACATTTTGAAATTCGGATTATACAGGATTACTGTTTATTAAGGGTCCGGATTAGATACGAAAGGGTCGGTTATAAGAGACAACTTACTATGCTTTTCAATGTTTACCACTGACTTATAACCGAAAAACAATTATCAACCGCTTTGTACTTCTTTTACAGATGGCAAATAGGGTAAATCAAACTGGTGATCTGTTTTGTAGTAAAGTAGCGGAGCAGTGTAAATGCAACCCTGAAGGTTTTGACGTCACTGAGTATGTATTCTTCAGTCTAATTTTGTTCTCTAGAAAAGTTTGAAGATACCCTCGGGGTAATCAGAAACCGTAAATCCATAGAGAGACAATACAAGGGTCAAAAGAAAAAGGACAAACAACGATCTAAAAAACGCTACAGAGAAGGATTGAGAAACATAACTCCTTTAAGCAACTGGGAGTGACGCGAGATACTCCGGAAGGGTAACAAGTTCATGCTCCACTTGTCTTGTCATATACAAACATAGTGATAAGCCATTAAAGAGGAAAGAACCGTATTGTGATGGTTACAAATCTCAGGTTAATACATAAATAGATAAATCTGAAAGGAAGTTGTACCTTGTCCCGTTTCTATGTATTATGGGAATCCGCATGGTTTTAACGTTTGTTCCACTGTCTTTATTTCTCATAAATCGAATAGTATGTAATTGTTTTCATTGCATCTTAATAGTGACTATCTTGCAGTTGATTTTTTGTCGTTTTTGCTGAACTTTTATTTATTTATTATTTTTTTTTATTTAATTTTTTGCCATTTTAAATTTTTCAGTCTGGTAGATAGATATACCCTTGATGCCTTTGCTACTTCTGGTTTCGACTTTAACGCCAACAGCTTAGAAGACGAAGATGCTCTTTTGTATCGATTTATGAAAGAATTCAATCATTCAGCAGCTGCAGACAACCCTCTTGCCGGACTTGCCAGTTAGTATTTCTTTAATTATATTATTTAAGGTCAAGACTTACGACTCCCTGTTCTTTAAAATAACACTACTCAGCCAGTTATATGTGAATAATCGGAATCTTACTCCAATGGGGAAAACATTTGTATGACAACATCATTTCACCAACATGTTGGTTTGGTCCATACAACCAGTTTAAATCCTCCATTTTGTACCAAGCCATGAGAGTATACTATAATGCATATGTGTTTTAGGGGCGTCCATATTGACTGTTTCCGATTTGATTTTAGAACTGTCCTGATGGTATGGTATCAGTCCTCGAAAGTTTTATTGGTTTTAGATCGGATGACATGTGCTCGTCGTGGGGGCTGTGGTATTTGTTGTGATATTTTTCATTCTGTTATTCTAACATTGTATAATTCAACTCACCAAATACCGTTTATTTTTTTTATCGTTTGCATTTTTTTTTTCATTAAATAAGTAAGATACATTAATTTGTCAAATTATATATAATTACATGTATGCTTTTGTGTCTCAAACTCTATACTTATAATTACTATAATTATCTCCAGTTGTTTGTTCTCAAACTAATTAATGGCGTAACACTATCGTGTGTAGTACATTAATAATGTCAAATTAACATTTAAAATGTCTGCTGTAATCTATGATGATTTATGTCTACAAGACCACACATAGTAAACATGTAGAACATTGCTAACACCTTTAAAGGTAACTGGTAAAGGACCTCACACACGTCTATAAATCATTGTTGACAAAAAACATAATATTAAATTGATTATTATTTAGATTGATGCAATGTTTGTGGACGAATTTGTCCACAACTATGTGTTCTTAGTACCAGAAGGTGATTTTGACTTGAAAGAAACAATGAAACGAACATGTATCTTTTTAATTGGTATTTTGTCATACCATACAACCAATGGCTCCCATCTATAATGATGATTCATAGTATAAGTGGTTTATTTGATTTAAAAGTACACTGGACACATACTTTAATATGATTTATTCCTAAGGTGAATATACGAAAAGTCTGAAGACCACAAAGGTGTAATCACAAAGGACAAATTATTATCGACAACACATTACACCGAACACTTATAGAGTTTTTCCTAATTTATTGTATTTCCTTTTCAGGAGTATACACTGGACTTACTCCTTTCTTACAACTTTTTGACTACAAACATAAACAAGTCCATGAGGAAAATATGGCGGAGATTCGACAGCACGTGGCCAGAAAACGAAATGAGGTAAGTAAAAACATTTTTGTCTCCCACATTTTTTTTAATTTTTTCACGTTTATATATCTGTTTTAATAAAGGATCTAGATTTTGCTTAAACTGTTTTGTTGTCCGTTGATGGGACGATTTGTGTCTGGCAAATGAGTTATAAGTTGGTGCTACTGTCGATCATTTCCGTGTATTCTCTACAAATATAAGACAACACACGCTTCTAGCCTTGCTATGTGTGAGGGTTAATATGCTACTGACCTGTAGAACTCACTTGCATGACCGCATCATTCCACTATGAGGGACGGGGGTAAGGCAAATGAAACTAGTGTAACCCCACCATATTGTTTTATTGAATCGCCAGTAACAGCCCAGGCAATTGAGTGTGTTTGTGTGTTAAAATTATCGATTTTGCCTCTGTCTAAGATTCTGCCAATGGATGCTGGAACAATTCCGTCATTGTGGTATTTTATTTTCACCTTATAATATTTTTTTACAGTATTCACAGTCTTCCAAAGAGGAACACAAGAACTTCCTAGGACAAATGATAAACGGGTCATTCTTTGATAGAGATGAACAGGGTATTTACAGAAGACGCCATCTTAAAGATGAAGAAATAGTAGGACATATAAACTCACTGATTGGTGGAGGAATCGGAACATTGAATGCATGTTTATCTTTTGTTATCCACATGCTCGCTGTTAATCCACATGCTCAACAAAAAGCATTCCAAGAAGTGATAAAGATATGTGGATATGATGTAAGTATATAAAACTATTAGATTAAAAAAAGAAGAAAATAAAACTGAAAAATATTTAAAAAAAAATAATAATAATAAATTTAAAAAAACTAAAAAAAAAACTATTAGATTTAATTTGCACAATTTAATGGAATTCACGATATTATACTGAATCAACAAAAATCATTTTAATTATCGCCATTAAATGGATGTGTATATATGTTAGTGGTATACATTTTGATTAGATATAGAAACTGTTCTGTGTAGTATTTGTTTTTTTCCGTTTTATTACATCATTTTTAAATAAATATTGTCGCAAACCGAGTTTCATGATACTGTATTCTACAATCTTTCATTTATTTTTTTTTTCAGAAATCGCCAAGTTTTGAAGACGTAAGAAAATTGGAATATTTAGAAATGGTTATGCATGAAACACTAAGAATGTTGCCATGTGCCCCAGGGTAAGTTTTTTTTATTTATTACTGTAGAACATATCATTATTAACGCCACGATATAGCTGATATGTTGCTAAAGGTGACATTAAGCACCAATCAATCAATCAATCAATCAATCAATCAATCAATCAATCAATATACATTTGGTGAGACGGTATCACATGTGTTTTATCTTCTGTTCTAAGACATGCTAAATTGATGAATTCAACATATATATAAAGCATAGCACATACTAAATTTATTTAATAAATTATTAAACTAATTTAAAAAGTACGATATGCGATGTAAGTAATGCGCCTTACTTGTGAATAAACAATCATGTGGTAAAAAACTAGAGTGAAACGTCGGTGTCACTCTTTTGTCAAGAACTGCTTACCCTTCCGGAGCACCCGAGTTCACTTCCTGTGTTTTTTTAAAGTATGTATGTTGCTCAATCTTCAGTTTTCTATGTAGTGTTGCTTTAATAATTATTATTATGTTCTATTTCACATGTTCATCCGAACATGAAAAAATATTTCTTTTCTTTACCGGGCTAAATAACAAAGATAAATATACTAGTGGGAAGGCGAACTTACTATAATTATTTGTTTTCTGTTCAGGAGTAAACTCTCGAATGACTATATTCCCGCCATGTACCCGACCGGGTTGACTTTCTACCACATTCATACGCCTACAGTTAGAATTATTTAGCCCTGTACCGAAAAAAAATTGATGTATCTTTTTACATTTTCTATTGTACATTGTATTGCCTGACCGTCTTCGAATAATGATTTTTTATTACATATTTGGTGCAAACTATTCCTGATCTTGGCAGCATTTTCTCTCATTCACTCTAAATTGTCATTCATTCTCTTGCAGTATAACTAGAACATGTGTAGAAGATTGTAATATCAACGGAGTACAAATAAAGAAAGATGTCGTTGTACGAATTATGACATGTACATTATATTCAGATGAAAAAGTATTTCCAAATCCTGAACAGTTTATTCCAGAAAGGTAAGTCAACTGTCAAATTTACTACAGTACTTTGGTTTTCCAAACGTATAACAGTGGGTCAAGCTGAGGATGGATAGAATACGGGTGGACACCCCCATCCCCTCTCCCCAACCCCCACCCACATACACACTTTTTCAGTTATATGTATTATTTGCTTCAGAAAACCAGAGTAACATGAGAAGACCCCGGACTGTTCAACCGCAATGTACTGCCAAACTTTACCACATAAAGTTTATATTTAATGGATATATGACCCCTGGTGAGATAGTTAGATGTGAACGTGACTGTCATACGTTCAGTGCGATCTCATCCACAATGACCCGTCAGATTATTCTTAAGACTTTTTAACAATTCGTTACTTTAGATAATATTATCAAAAATGAAAGTGATAAATTCTGAGGATATCTTATTCACAACAAATTGCGTTCTCCAGAACACTGAAATATGGATTATCAAAATGTTGTATTATGAAAACCCAATTTAAGGACATGGAACCCAATTTAAGTACACCCAAATATCAGATAACAAACACATAACGATATTGACATTGACCCACTTTTGTGTGAATTACCCATAATCCTCTGTTTTTGAAGTGAAAGTGGTTACACTTACATTTTCTAACCCGGAAGTAGTGATCGTTTCATTCAACTTCAAGCATTTTATGATACAAATGATTCTATAAAATAGTTAACTCCATACAATATTTTGGGAGAGATATCAGCTATGTATGATGTAGAGCAGATAATGGACAAGAATCGTGACATTCTCAAAGATTTTATCTAAATAATAAAGTTTAAACGGTAGTGGTCAACAATTCCACTCATGAAGATATGTTGTAAGGGCGAAATTAGGTATAACGAGGTAGACGGCTGTGTACGCCGTTCAGAAGATCAACGTTTCCATTATAAATAGACTGTCACAGATTTCCTGTAGCACCTTGTATGTTCATTTTGGATATTAACAATTGTGACATTTGTTTTAAGAATTTATAATACATTTGACCTACAAAATATGCATATACATTTTAGATTCTCACCTGAAGAAGTAGCCAAGAGAGATTCCTTTTGTTATTTGCCTTATGGTCAAGGGCCACGCATGTGTCCTGGTTTAAAATTTGCTGACCTCCAAGTGAAAGTTGCCCTTGTTAAACTTTTACAGAAATTCGTTATCAAGCCATGCCAACAGACTATAGTAAGTACTTATTGTGTGATTCAATGCAAGGCCGTCATGTTTTCTAGGTAGAATTCGTGTTTATACAAAGAAAAGGGGGGGGTGTTATCGTCATGCGAAAAAGGCTCTTACTTACCAATCAAAACATCGTTGTCGAATTTAGTGCTCATGCTGCATTTATGGAATAACTATCATTAGGTAGACTCATAGCCAAATGAATGGAATGCCAACTAATTTAAAAGTCGTTGGGAGTAAGTACTCCAACGGTAGCTGCTAATATAGGGTGGTTTTTATTTTTATTTTTGTACATAGTATCAATGCTACACAAACTTTGCTGTCTTCGAAGCGCTTTTCCTATAGAGTACTTATAAGCTTAGTATATACAAACCAATTATTTTGAATGTAGACAAAATCCAATAGTTTATTCCTTTAACTAACTGGAGCGTTAATTATAAATTAGGTGTCTCATAATAATCAGCATTGTAAAATTTCCGGCTTCCACCACTAATAAAATTGACAGCCACGATATGACTAAAATATTGTTGAAAGTGTCGTTAAGCACGCTGGCCATAACCACTATTTTGCTCAGTTTGTTTGATTTGATTACTGTATTACTGTTGGAGTGTATGTATGTAGGTTTGTGATATACATACAGGAAAACCTGCTTTAGTGACCACCTCTATTAAGTAATGACTTTTATTATGTGACCATAATTTTTATTTCCCTTCACACTTGTATTTCATATCAATTAACCCTGTATTAAGTAACCACCTGTCTAATGCTACCATATTTCACTGTTTCTTTGGAAGGTCACATAAGACAGGTTTTACTGTATAACCTCGTAGTAAAAATAGAAATTCATTATAATTTTATTGCGTTTTAGGATCCACTACCAACTGCCCTTCGACCGATGCTGGTGCCAAAGGATGGAGTTTTTGTTCAATTAGAAGAGCGTGTACGTTCCAATATGAGATCCAATACATGTTTTGCGTGACTAACAATTGAACATGAATTATAAACTATTATGCAATATTCTTGCCCGATAAGAACAATAATGGCGCCTGTGCACGTGCTGGTCATGTCTGTGCACGTGCTGACCATCAAAATTGACAACAGGATATAGCGTACTGACATGCATTATGCAATAGACAAAGAACTGCAATGTTATTCAACTGCTATAGTTTCCTGGAACAATGGTGGACAGCCAGACCATGAACATAATACAGAAACTAGTTATGTTCATAGAAATAATATAAGCATGTGTTATTTAAATACAACTTGCTCATCACTTCATCTATATATGTAATTCATTATGTCATAGGTTTTGAGCGTACTCCATGAATGTTATTCCAGAAACTCGTTGTGTATGCTAAATTAGATATCTACATTTGTATTAAATTAATTGTGAATATCATAAATAACATATTTATATTGAATATATTTATTGTTTACAATGTAAATCTAAAATGCAAGAACATAACAGACATATTTCATTAATATACTAACACATCCACGTTAGACATAGATGGTTTCTGGTATACTAAGAGTGGCCAGGAACTTTCTGAAAAGAGTGTGTTTGTTTTTCTCTTAAATTTATTCTAATTTCTAACACTTTTACGATGAGGATTTTTTCCTTTATACCAAATATTATCTGATGTTCTCGTGGGAAGTAGAATTTTGATTGGCTAACAAGGTACTTCCAAAACTTCAGAGAAGAAGTGCGGTGATAGAAAATCAATAATCTCTCTCACGGTCGAATTCAGCAGAAAATTAGAAAATCACCATTAATAATGATTTTACAGTAAATCATATATATTTTCTACATTTTAAAATTAATTTTGTAATAATTAAAACAAATAATGTTATACAGAAAATGTAGCAAATGGAACTAAATGCAGGTGATAAGGCCTGCTATTTTGAACTTGCAGTCAGACCTGTATTAAGAGGTCAACCTTGGGACAGAGAAAAAATGGCCTTATAAGACAGGTGACCTCTTAAAAGAGTTTCAATTCTTATGAAATTGTCTATGATAGGAAAAGAAAAAGGTGAACTTTTAATACAGGTGACTGCTTAATAGAGGTGACCTCTTAATACATTTTTTGACTGTATCTGTTTATGAGAGATAGATATCAGTTGATAATTTTATTGTTTGACTTAGTAATTTAAATTTTGACTTAGCTATAGTGACAAACCATAACGGAGGTTTAAGGCCTACACATACAAATAACTAAAAAATTAAACGTTACAGAAAGTTTTGACGACATCTTTGTAATGAGGACATTATTCGATAAATGTTTTTTTTGTCTTTGTTTTGTTCCTTTAATAATTAGTAGTAATACTATGACATTGATCAAATTCTTGATTTTTGTTGTTGTTGTTTTTGAATAAATCACATGACATTAACGAGGTTTACAAAGACCTGTACATGACGCCGTAGGTTTAGACCAATGGAATTGATCGTTTCATAACATTAATTATAAAAAAAATGTGATGTTGACATTTGTTTTGTTTTGTTTAACCTTGTCGGTTAAGATTTAACATGTCTAATTTTAGATGTTTTTAAAATTAAGACAAAGTAACTCTCTTTACGACAGTAGTGACTCATATGGCATCGAAACAAAAATCACACTCACAACTGATTGCTTTGAGATTTTTACAATGAGGTCATAAAAACAATTCAAACTGAGAAAACGGAACACATACATGTAAATAAAGAGGGAAATGAGTATATTGGAGAGAGAGAGAGAAAGAGAGATTGTGTGTGGTATTTATAATTTTATTATCTTACGGACCATTTTCAATAATAAAAACGTGTATATGAGAATGATTATGATGAATGTGTGTGTATGGTATCATTGACAATCTCCTAGGTAAATCCTAGAGTATTTATTCGCTGCTGTCCTGGCAATATTAAATGATTAGCAAATCGTGTAAACACAGTGACAATAATCATGAGAACAATTTGAATATACAATAGCAAATGTGGGATATTATTTAAAAATAAAGGTTTAAATCAACATTTTTTGGTATTATTTCTATCACATGAATATAGTCTCATGTGTATAAAATATGTGCTCATTTTGTATAATGCATATACCGTCTCATGTGTATGATATGTGTGTTCATGGTATATAATGCATACCATCTCATGTGTATAAGATGTGTGCTCATTGTATATAAAAACCGTCTCATGTGTATATGATTTGTGCTCATGGTATGTAAGAAATATCGTCTCATGTGTATAATATATGTGCTCATGTGTATAAGGTTTGTGCTCACGGTATCTAAGAAATGCCGTCTCATGTGTATGATATTTGTGCTCATGGTATCGAAGAAATACCGTCTCATGTGTATGCGATGTGTGCTCATGGTGTATAATGGATACCGTCTCATGTGTATAAGATGTGTGCTCATATAATGAGATAATTCAGTGATATTAAATATCTATATTTAAAATTTGACAGAATTCCACTTATTTTACTGTTGAACCTTATTTTTCTTTAACTCGAACGAATCCATGTAAATAAATGCGCCCTACGTATTAGTCGTTAGTATAAAATACCCGGGTGACTCGAATACTCGTTTAATTAATAGTAAATTCGACGGTCGTTCGACTTCTATAAAATGAGGTTCGACTTAATATTTAGACATTTTCATGACATTTAGATTAAATTTGTTATATTTTTGCAGACAAAAAATATTAATATTATTTTCATACTGATGTTGATTTATACAGTTATGTCTTATTAATTTATTTTCTAATTGATGAAAATGGCATTTAAAAAGTTCATAATTAATAAAAAAAGGAAAATAAATTATTTCTTGTTTTTTTTCCCTTGTTTTATCTCTTATTTCTACCACTACATCTACTCAATACTGACCAACTTATCAAGAGCATGAAGACACCAAAGGCGCAATCAGAATCTGTAAATCGAAGAAGGGAGATAATAGAGTCATGGTGTTTTACACCACTATAACAATAGTTCAGCTGTATCCCCGTGGCGGTCAGTTTTATTGGTAGCAGAAACTGGGGTACCAGGAGAAAACCACCGACCTATTGCAAGTCACTGACAACCTTTATCACATACTGTTGTATCGAGTACACCTTGCCATGAGTGGGATTAGAGCCCACAATTTTACTAGTGATAAGCATTGATTGCATAGGTAGTTGTAAATCCAACTACCATACGATTACGATCATTACGGACCCTAAATCAAAGGACAGAAAACACAATGGTCAAAAGAAAGAGGACACAATGGAAAACGAAAGAGCGAGCAACAAGAATCTCACGGGAAGCCAATGTAAACTCAGGTTCTTCTTCTAAATGCTGACCACCCTCCACAAGTTGATGATTGACCACCCTCCACAAGTTGATGATTGAACATGACAAATGAAAAAAGAAGCTAAAGCTATGTAATATTTTGCATTATATCGAGGTCCTATGGTAACGCGGTAAAAATTATATCATAGACCACGCGGTACCATAGGATTGCACAAACACATGAATACACATTAGCATAGACCCGGGGTACCACAAGATCGAACAAACACATGAATACACGGTGTTATACACTCTGCGATACCATAGGATCGTACAAACACACGAATTCACATTAGCACAGACCCTGAGGTACCATAATATCGATCAAACACATGAATACACGGTGTTATAGATCCCGCGGTACCATAAGATCGAACAAAAACTTGAATACATGGTATCATAGACAACGTGGTACCATAGGATCGAACAAAGACATGCATCCACGTTATCATAGACCATGCGGTACCATAGGATCAAACAAACTCATGAATACACGTTATCATAGACCATGCGGTACCATAGGATCAAACAAACTCATGAATACACGTTATCATAGACCATGCGGTACCATAGGATCAAACAAACACATGAATACACGTTATCATAGAACCTATGGTACCATAGAATCGAACAAACATGAATATACGGTATCATAGACCCCGTGGTAACATATGATCCAGCAAACACATGAACACACGGTAGCATAGATCACACGGTACCCTAGGATCCAGAAAACACATGAACACACGGTAGCATAGACCATGCGATACCATAAGATCCAGCAAACACATGAACACACGGTAGCATAGACCATGCGATACCATAAGATCCAGCAAACACATGAACACACGGTAGCATAGACCACGCGATACCCTAGGATCCAGCAAACACATGAACACACGGTTTCATAGACCACGCGATACCCTAGGATCCAGCAAACACATGAACA
>MJUT01034751.1:320853-348900 GCA_002080005.1 Gigantidas platifrons
ATGTCAAGTTTATGAAGGAAAATGTGTTTTACTAAACTCGTTCAGATGATCCCCTGATTTATATTTCGACTTTCTGAAGAAATGTTCTACTCTGTATCTCCAGACTGGAAAGTTTGAGTTGTTAGCAGTGATTGGGATCAGAGGGGGCCATGTGCCATTTATCACTTAATTTCAAATACTAATGTCCTCTCTATAGACCATGCCTACTCATATTAGAGGACTTTAGTCCTCATTACTGTAGAACACGTCGGTAGACCCCCCACGAAGAGAACACACTAATGCTCAATTTCTCGCGTCTATATATCTGCGAGAATTGGGGCATCATGCTGCCCGGATGTGTAAGCCAGCTTAAATCCGAAATATATACTGTCATAAAAAAATAATAACAATAACAACTTTGTTTTGTTTTAAAAAATTTAAATATTTTATTTTATTCAGTAAATTAAAGTAATACATCTATTTGGCAACCGAAAAAAAGGGACCATAAAGGGCTACGGTTCCGCAGCTACTCGTATGACGTATCACTGCACTGTCACAAATTATTTTCTGATTTCGTAATATTTCCTACTTAAAAATCGTGAATGGTACATTATGTCAAGGATTATCCTTGATTATGTATTTGAAAATGCGTGTGTTAATATTTTTATTCGATAACATATGGATTAATTTGAAAGCAGTAGTTCTTAAACAAACATGTATGATGGAATCCGGGATCGAAACCAAATGACGATTTGTCTTGCACCCTCAATCAAGTCAACGTTTAATAACATATCAACGGCGGATGTAGAAGAAGTAATTTACGATAAAGTAGGTAGAACTCCACAAATATTAAACGAAAAATAGTCTTTTTGATGACTTTAAACATTTAACGAATTTGAAAAAGTCAATGTAATTTGGGTCTTGCCATGTCAAGTTTATGAAGGAAAATGTGTTTTACTAAACTCGTTTAGATGATCCCCTGATTTATATTTCGACTTTCTGAAGAAATGTTCTACTCTGTATCTCCAGACTGGAAAGTTTGAGTTGTTAGCAGTGATTGGGATCAGATGGGGCCATGTGCCATTTATCACATATTCCATCTGAAAATGTCCCATTGAAATCAGAAATATTTACAAAGAATGTAAAAGAATGGCCCATAGAAATTCTGAATGTCAATAGAAAATGTCCCATTATTAAAATTGTAATCCTACATGTAATCGCTGTTAGGAATGCATGCACTTGTGCATCTTTCTGGTCCAGTATTACCTAGAAGGCTAGATTTCGTTGCTGTCCATCTAATGTGTCAATATTTTTTATTCTTATACCCTGCTTCTTCACATGTGTACAAACTACAGTATAAGAAGTTAGGTCAAGTTTAACCTAGATACGATAACGTAACCCTCATTCCGCTTGTGCTCCATTTAGGGTTACGAATCGGTCCCATTCAACGTATGGGAGCAACGCCCGGAGTGAATCGCACCGGGCGGTTTTTTGTCCTAATTCCGTTGTAACTTACAGTAAGTGGTTGGAAAAATTAACGGGGTGAAAGATAAATATATTTAGGTAAGCCTTGAGGTGTTAAGTAAACACTGCATCAATCAATGGTAGACTTATATCCATCTGAAAATTTGAATGCATGAAATCTTCTTTCTGTCCGACATTTTGTTTACAAGTTGCTATTTCATGTGCACTTGCCTCGTTTTGGAGATATCCTTATTTGGATCCATTGCCGTAAAATCGTAGTAAAAACAGTTTTCCATATTTGGCATTGAGATCCATATATGGATAGGCTCGCCCATCGCGAGAGTCTATGTAAGGTGTCATGGCGGACAAGAAACAATTTTCGAATACGAAATAAATCGTGAAGGTAGAAACAGGTATTGTAACACTTATGTCGTATCACCATTACTTAAAAATTGTAGGGAATAATAAGTTATGACCAGATATGCAAAAAGAAAGCTGAAATAGTCACGGAACGAACATTTTAATTTGCTCCCATACGTTGAATAAATGGAGCACAAGAGGATTGAGGGTTACGTTATCGTATCTAGTTTAACCATAAGCAGAAAAACAAATTTCATACAAATGTACAAATGTAGGTTTAACCTAGATACGATAACGTAACCCTCATTCCGCTTGTGCTCCATTTAGGGTTACGTATAAAGTATTACATCTAGTTACAAGCTAGAAGACGTTAGTTCAAGTCTAACCAGAAGCAGAATTATTTTTTATGGGTTGAAGAGCTTATAGTTATGTGGTATATAAACAAAGTATTACATCTAGTTACAAGCTAGAAGATGTTACTTCAAGTCTAACCAGAAGCAGAAAAAATGTTTAATAGAGGACATTAGTCCTTATTACTGTAGACCACCCAGGTAGACTCACATATTGATGCTCTATATCTCGCGTCGGTCTCGCGTCTAGGTGTAATGCCACTAAACATGGGTACCAGTCGGAAAGAACGTATGGGAAAGTACAAAATGTAGTACGTAAACACAAAATGGATTCCTACATTGTTGGATAAAAAATAAACCCTATTAGATACTGCAAAATACTGAATGTCAGCAGAAGCCTACAGATTTTAGGATAATGTTTAGCCCATATTTGATGTCCTTGTGGTTTAAAATAAAAAATTGATTGCATTGGAAGGAAACCAGTTGAATTTGTGTTAAATTGAAAGTGAATGTAGGATTTTTGACGGTAGACATCTTCGGACTGTGTTTTTTCTTGTATGTTGATTTTCGGAGTTAAGTTTCCAATTAGGTACCCCTTCCATGAGATATGAGTGTCGCTTAGATTAAACTTAAGATGAATCCTGTAAACTCAAAAAGATTTTATTTAACATAGAAGGCTATGGAGAATTCTTTAGTGGTACATGTATTACTCCTTTTAGGCAAAAATCGAGAAATTTAAATTTCATTGCTATTGTACCATGCTAATATTGGCTTTGGACAGTCACAACAGATCCAGTTTGACATTTTCCACACCAAAATTTTACAAAATACATCAAGGTGTCATGTTATGGCTTCAATATGATTATTATGCAATATTTTGGAAAATTTTCCCCATACACTAGATGTACATGCACAGGAGGGTATTGAAATATAATTTATGCTTATTTATGACTTTACAATTATGGTAGATTTAATGTGTTTTTGTAGTTAATGGGCATATGATGTTGAAAAAGATTACTAAAATTAAGAATTTTAACAATTTCATGTTGCGGCGTTTAGTCGATTTCAAATATGGTATATGGTGATACCATTTTTGAAAATTTTCTAATCTTACTTATCTTTCCTCATAAATTTTGGTAGTTATAGTTAGAACACATGTAAAATGTACATATGAAACAATATAAGACTATAGAGAGCAGATTTATTTCAGAATTATGTAGTTTAAAACCAGGTCATTTTAGTGATCCCAAGAAAATTGCATTTGTCACTGGACATTTACTGTTATTTATTCAAATTGTCAATGTGGATTTTGTATTTTAGAGTATAAATTGACTGTAAATGTGCATTTGTGCATCCGACTAACAAGAAACATAACAAAAGTTGTCAAGAAACATACATTTATTGAGTTTTGAAGAAAATTAAAGTTGCAGGTCATAAGAATTAACAGAAACCTGAAAGTCAACAATCATAATTTTACAAATTTTGGACAGTTTGAAGTAATTTTTGCTGAATATCTAGGTATTATGTCTTATTTAATGTCTTCTAATGCATAATTAATGGGAACATAGCATGAATTAACATAGTTTAGTATATTGTGAGATCATTTCTATTGTAATGTGTGTCACAAAATATACAATGAATGTTCACAATAAAACTATACAAAAAATATCCATTTACACCCTCAAAACTAAAAAATAAGTATATTTCAACACTGAAGTACTGTGAATACATGTGTCCTCATGGGTTTGCATGGTCAGAATATATGAACTACAAAATACACCTCCTTGAATGTACATGTAATGCCAAGTTGTATGTTTTAGTTACTGTATGGGAAATGATTGTGTATGTATAGATTAGCATGGGTGGGACTAAAATTCAGAGCGAGTTAGTTTTACTTTTAGTCCCACCCATGGTGTATCTACATTGTACATGTAAGCTGATCGACTATTTCTGGAATCCTCACAGGAGACTAAAATATGTAGGCGCTGACATTTAAGCCCACATGTGTAAAGCCAACATAGATACAAAAGTAAATACTTTCATGAAAAAGATTTAAATAAATTAATAGCAACTTTTTTTGTTTTTATTAAATAAAATATTGTATTTTCATTCAATAAATTAAAAAAAATACTTCTATGTCAATTTCGCATACAATTTTTACATCTTGTGTAAACACAAACTTGCATCACTGTCACCAGCTTGGGCAATTTTTTCACTAATTTCTCCTACACAAAAAAATTGTGGATGGTATTTGATAATGCTTTCCATCTAATAATGTGTCAATATTTTTTATTCTTATACTCTGCTTCTTCACATGTGTACAAACTATAAGAAGA
This sequence comes from Gigantidas platifrons, assembly GCA_002080005.1. Lineage (NCBI taxonomy): Eukaryota > Metazoa > Mollusca > Bivalvia > Mytilida > Modiolidae > Gigantidas > Gigantidas platifrons. Next base: position 325,343 of record MJUT01034751.1, read on the forward strand.
TTTAGTTCTCAAGTCTAACCAGAAGCAGGAAAAATGTTTAATAGGTTGAAGAGCTTCTGTTGTATAAAGTATTACATCTAGTTACAAGCTAGAAGATGTTAGTTCAAGTCTAATAAGAATCAGAAAAAAATGTTTAATAGGTTGAAGAGCTTCTGTGGTATAAAGTATTACATCTAGTTACAAGCTAGAAGATGTTAGTTCAAGTCTAACAAGAATAAAAAAAAATGTTTAATAGGTTGAAGAGCTGCTTCTGTTGTATAAAGTATTACAAAGGGAACAACCACTTAACTTGAAAAGGGGGAGGGTTATGTTTGTTGTACTGATCTGAATTTTTTTTTTAAACAGTTGGACACATCTTTATTTTTTTCCAATTGCAATCAAACTAAATTATTTGTTTTCTTACCAAGTCAAAACATATTTTTTTTCAATGCTTTGTATAAAGGTGTGAGCCAGTATTCATATTAGGTATAGGGCCTATACTCAAAATGTAAAGGTATTTTTAGTATCATTTAATTTCAAATACTTATAAACGTCCTCTCTATAGGCCATGCCTACTCATATTAAACCTAAATAAATAAAAATGAACTTTCTACAAAAATGTGGGTTTTAAGAATAAAATTAGAGTCATTTTTGTGAAGTTATTAATAAAAAAAAATTGTCATTAATATTCATATAGGTATAATATGTCAAATAACTCTTTTATAAAAGTTTACACCAAAATAAACCACAACAATTGTGAATGAATCCGAAAGCTGAGAATTTAAATCTGAGACTTTGATGTCGTTTATCTACGTCGGTACTGTACATAACAACAATTTGTTTTTTCCCCCTTAAATTTCATACAAACGTATCGTACAATACATCTAATGTTAAGAGTATGAATTCCTCTGTTGGTCTATTTCATGCTTCATAAATCATAAAAATAGACATAAAAATTGTACTTCGCTGTTTTTACTTTGTCCCAAAATACATAAATTGCTGTCATTATTTAAGCTTCGTTTTACACTTTTTTTTTTCTTTCTCTGACATGATATTGTAAAGCTGTGTTGTGGTAATGTTATATATGAAGTACTTGAAATGTCAGTTTTGACCTAGCAAAGTGCTTGGTTGGCAGCCGTTATATATATATATTTTTTTATTTGGTTTCACACAATTCATATATATATATATATATTATATATATAATAAATGTACTTCTAGAGAACACATATTTTTTTATAAATAATTTGTACTTTTAGATATTTTTAAAAATGTAAAACATGTTATAAAGTGTTATATTAATTGAATATACATACCCCCTTAAGCGAATCCGGAATTTGAAAAATTGCTTTGAGGTTCTGGTGTCAATAATTATTTCTGAATATATGTGTCTTTTTAGTTTAATGTTTGATGTCAGCTGTGTAGTGTTTGCAAATACGTCCTGTTAGCTTTTCATATTATTTTGATCCGGAAGATGCCAAAATGTAAAAGGGGCCGCTGTGGTCATGATCGTATGGCAGTTAGATTTACAACTACCTATGCAATCAGTGCCTATCACTACTAACGTTTTGAGTTCGAATCCATCTCATGGCCATGTGTACTCGATGCAACATTTTGTGATAAAGTTTGTCAGTGACAAGGGACATCCGGTTTCCTCCACCAACGAAACTGACCGCCACAATTTAACTGAAACATTGTTGATAGTGGCGTTAAACACCATAACCCTAACGATAACCAGCAAAAACATTTCGACTAAAATGTAAGATATTAATAGGAAATCATGAGCGTACGAGTATATCACATTCTAACATTAAATACATGCGATTGTTACATGAATGCATTCTTTTCCTTTGATCTTTTTATGGTTTATATACTAGAATGTAAGCAACATCTAAGAACAATGAAATACCGGTAATATGCGTAGATGAAAGATACTGCACACTTTAAATCTAGGATGTAGTTTTATCGTAACATGAATATACATTCTTTTTCGGTGATCTTTTCATGGTTTACTAGTATATAGCAGAATATAAGCAACAGCTAAGAACTATGAAATAACACACACAAATAGCAGATATTGCAGACTTTAAAATCTGGGATGTAGTATAACTACTCTCACAGAGCCGTGCAATAATCAACGACTTAGATGTGATATTGCATGGCTTCGTGTTACAGACCATTATTTCACGGCTTTCCGCGTTAAACGATTAAACAATCTTGCGTTTCGCGTCCACGGTTCATTCACGTTACAAATATGATTTATCTTTTTCCTGTTTGAGATATATAGGTCATTCCGAATGTACTTGTTATCGTATATATATATATACTAAAAGTACACCAAAGGGTCAATAAGGAACATAACACTATGTAAACATCGATCTAAATTGATATTTATGGTAAACAATGTCTTTTTGTACTTTTTCTATAACACGCGTCACTCACTTAACAGTGACGTGTGTTAAACGAAACCTTGTTTTTTGTTTATATCAACATCGTAATACATTAATTTATTTAAATTTCAAAATGTAAGGTGTACAGACTTTTGACTCTGTTTTCCTGGATTTTCGAGTAGATTTCGGAACTCATCTGACGATGTGGTGTTTTTTTGTCTTCAATTTAATACCCTTATTATCAATATACTACTATTGATTTTAAATATAATCTATCTTTTTTTCACTTACCTACTGTCTTTGTTTATTGCATATCAGAATAAAAAGCATACATTTAATTGCTTGAACATGCACTCTCTACGTGACCTTCAATGTTCCGCGATACAGACTGGGATGCTGATATAGACCGGTCCAAAACCCATGTATATATTGGTACTACCACGACCCTTGGGTGCTCTGTATATCCTGATTTTGCCCTCCATATAAGTAACTATTAAATAAGTATGCCTGTTTTTTCATATCAGTATTAATTTTCAATCCATGCAATGCCAAAAGGACAAACAATAATCCACAAAATACAGCGTATGAAATTAAACATTGAGCAACACAAACGCGGGGATAAAAGTAGGTGATACGCCAGGAAGGAGGAATGAACCGGCTTGTTTGTTTCTATGTAATGTAGAGTGTGTATTACTGGACTAACCTTCATCAGGTACCCTTAAATGACATTGGTTAATAAAGAATTGAATATAAAAAAAAATCAAAGATGGCAAAGCCAAATATTATAAATCTTTCGTAGCAAGAACACCAAAGGCTCTCAAATCTTTACTATTCTTTCTCTCCTTCCTTCTTTCAAATTTTGGTATTAACGTCTAAATATCAGTAATATTTAAAACTATGTTCATTTTGCATGCTTAATATAGTTGTAAAATTGTATGTAGGAGAAGACCTCGTAAGTACATTGAACTTGTGTCCTATCCAATTTGTTATTTTATGACAAATAAAATACGCTTAAACTAAGCCAAAGGCTAAAGTAAGAAATCGAACATCGATTTATTCCTTACAACAAAGATTTATCGCAATCAGGTTTAGTATTGTTGGTATTCAGTCACGTTCAGAAACCATTCAGCTATATCTGAATACCCAACTTAACATAGTGGGCCCAGAGAGATATCAAGAATACACCTTTGTAACTGCCGTCCATGGCGAGGCTTCTGGAGACCTTAAATCTTGAGATGTGTAATAGGACTCAAATCCAATATCAGGGATGTTATGTTTTTTTGTGTTTTTTTGTTGTCGGGATGCAGGGATCATAACGACTCGGCCACCGTCGCACACTATTGCAAAATCAAATATGGTTATCTGTAGCTAATATTGGGTTGATATTTAAGCAATTTCGTTGCTGCTATGTACTCTAAAAAGTTGGTGATTTAATTTACAAATACCTATGCAACCAATGCATATCACCATTAAAGATGAGAGTTCGAATATCGATCAGATGAGGCGAGGTGTACTCGATACAACATTATGTGATAAAGTTTGTCAGTCACTTGCGGCATACTCTGGTCTCCTCCAACAGCAAAACTGACAACCACCATATAATTGAAATATTGCTGAATGTGACTCTAAGAATCACAACCCTCACTCTAACTCTAATGATTTCAATTTAAGCGTGGTATTCCAACTGCTTAGGGTCAGGTCACATATCAACTGTTTACGATCAAGTCACATTTCAACTATTTATTGTCAAGCCACATTGAAGAAAGTAAATGAGCAAATGCGTATCTGGTCCACTATACTAATATTATAATCATTGATGCCCTTTCGATATATTTTCCGTGTTATTCAGTTACCTATCATTGAAACAATCAACGTCGTAAAAGAAATGATGATTTCAACTTTACTAACACAAAATTATTTCTAGGCTCACCATGGATAATTATTATTTACTAGGCCATTAGAGAATATTCATAGCGCATCAATTTGGTCTTATTCAATTTTCTTTTTTTATATTTTGAACAACAATGGTTTTGTTGTTTAACGTCACATTGACAATCTCTTTAGTTGTATCATGACGAGAACACGTGACATCCGAAAAAAGATCATAATGATATCATCTTTACACTATACCAACATGTGTAATTATTATTATAATTAAAATCCTTTTCCTTCAGGCGACATTATCTGATATTTAGGAGATATCTGTTTTGTATTTGAAAATTTCACGGCATCAATCGGAGATTTGATGGTTGCAAATTGAGTTTACTGGCGACGCGATAGCGGACCCAGTAATCGGGTATTTGTGACCATGAAAGCGACACTTGATGCCGTGAAATTTTCAAATACAATACAGTTATCTCCATTCAAATGTAATCATATGCATTGCCACATTATTGACAAGATGACGTAAGCGGTAATCGGCTAAAATTCTAAAAATATCTCATAATATTTCAACCGTGGAATTGATACCTTGAAAATTACAGCATTGTCCAATTACAAACCATGAATATTAAACAATTACTTTAGAATGGCCATTCTATATAGCCCTTTTGGAATTTATGCTCACAATCTTTTTTTATTATTTCCCTTTCCTAAATTTTGACTTTGAGCGTACCCGATGAATGTTATTCAGAGAAACGCACAGATGGCATTAATTATGGTATCTATGTTTTTATTGAGTTTCGCTTTGCTGACTCACCGACACAACACTCCACTATTAGCCCTGTCGCTCCTCTTTGACACATTATCATGTTCCGAGCCAGCCAGTATTTGCTCTTATTCGGTAATGCTGTGTGTTTGAGCGAAGAAGCGGCAAATGCAAATAAATTCATTTTAGAGTCACATGTCATTTTATACGTGTTTTGATTGGTTTAAAAAGTTGAGTTTATTTTCATAAGTACTGAATCTGAAAATAGACGTCGTTCTCAAGGCGTCGCGTGCCGTTGTCATCGGGCGATTGTCTTTAAATGAGACACCTTTGGGGTTATTTAAATTTATTTTCGCTTATTTGCCTTATTTTGAAAAAATGAATATATTTTTCAATATCATAACAAAAAAAGTTTGAATTAATTTATAAGGATTGATCGAAATTATTGTTTCGGTTCATTCGAAATAACATCAATCAGGTTGTACACACCCTTGCGTAACCTGCTAAGCGGGTTACACGATATGTACAACCTGATTGAAGTTATTTCTTCATGAACCAAACAAATATTGCGATCAATGCTTAAATGCACTATCACGATCGCGATCTAACAATGTTTGGCTCTTACTTCTTTAAGCTGCGTGCTTATCAGAGAAGCAGCTAGTACCAATTTAATAGTCTTTGTTTAGACCTTACTGACACAACAATCCACAGTTGCATGATTCTAAGACAACAAGGGCAACACAAAGCGTGGCTATCTCCTCGCCTAAAAATTTGACTCGGTGACCTTGACCTTTGATCTATGACCTTGAAAATCAATAGGGTTCCATATTCTCTTAAGGACTAAGTATGTACAAAGTGTGGTCAAACTCCATTGAAGGATGCTGATTCTAGAGTGTTCAAGGATGTTACGGAAGGACGGAAGGAAGGACGAACGGTAGCGTTACTATATCTCTTCGCAACTAGCTTTTACTCTTACTCCTTAATGATGTGTGATTAGCAGATAGGCAGCAAATACAAAATTGATAGTTTTTGGAGTTACCTTACAGGGGCGGATCCAGGAGGGGGGGACGCACTCGGCGCTCCCCCCCCCCCAAATTGGAAAAAAATATGATTTTTTTGCGTAAAATCGTGATTTTTTACCCCCAAAATTTTCGCGCCTCCCTCCGCTCTGTGCAATTTTTTTTAAGTGGACCTCCCCCCTCCCTAACTTGAAATCCTGGATCCGCCCCTGCCTTACAGACACAACAATAACCATTATCATGATTCTGAGGCAATCACTCTTATTCCTTAATGCCACGTGATTAGCAGAGAAGCAGCTGATAGCGATATTATAATCTTTAGTTTGACCTAAACGGGGCTCGAACTTACGATCTACCGCACTCGAGACGAGCACGCCATCAATTTCTGACTTTGATCATGTCCGTCCTTGCTATTACCTGTACCTACTAACAAGTCTATAAATAAATCGTAAATAATATATAGTGACATCTATCTAGTACATGTATCTAAAAATAGAAACATTAATGTGAAAAGTAATTAATTTTCATTTAATTATGATAATTGGTCTTTTTTTTTCCTTTTCATTCTTAGTTACAAGTGTACTTTACATGAATAGAAAATAATCTGCAGTATACAGCGCGTATGAATGTTTTATGTACTTTTAAGACAGAAATATGTCATAAAAATGGTCGTTTTTGACAACACATGACACTTGTAATATCAACTGTTTATCTAGCTAATTTATCAAGGAGAATTGTCATTTTTCACTTTTGTGTAAGTATGATATTATCTTTTTATTCTAAATTTGTCAGTTATATTATATCTCTATTCAAGTAGTAAATCTACCGTAACTTGATCCACGCCTTTTACACAAATTTTAAACTCACAATTTATCTTAATAATAGTACAAAGACACTTAATTTTCTGTTGTTATTTAAAATATTTTTTTTTCTGTTATTAATCTGTAGTATTGTATGATATTAAAAAAGTGCAAGATTACGTTGACAATTTTTGCTGTCACGTTTTAATAAAGTACTTATCAAAATTCTGTAGAGTATATAACAAAAGTATGTTTTATAATATTATTTCACAAGCATTTTGGTTTCTTTGAAAAAAACAATTTTGTTTTAGCAAATATCATCAAAGCGACTAAGACCGGGGTCTAAAGGCTACTTTTTTGTATATATATAAAAGTATATTTACAATATTATTTCACACATATCTTGGTTGGTTTCTTTAAAAACACAATTCTGTTTTGCAAATATCATCAGAGCGACTAAGATTGAGGTCGCGACCCTGTGGCCCGTTTCACGCTTATTTAAGCGTACGAGACAAAGACTGCATTTTCTGCTATGACTTGTACTCATGATGGAAGTAAGTATCCAATGTGACTGTGAAATGTAGAGCAGCAATGAAAGAAACCCTTTACATTAATTTGAATCCGAATGTAAAATTGGATAGTCTCTAGTGTTCATTTACATCCAAATTCTAGGGGTGGATCCGGGAGGAGTGGATCCACCCATGAATTCTAAGGGCCCGGGTGGTTCAATGAGTTAGGTAGTTGGATTATCTAACAACTTATACAAGCCTATCGCCATTACAGCGTGGGTTGTAAATTACAAAAAGGGTGCACTCGACTCGTAGTCACAAGTGATAAAGTTTACCAGTTTCTTGCCCATGGTCGGTGGTTCTCTCCGGGTACTCGTCTTCTTCCACCACTAAAACTGGTCGCCATGATATAGCTGAAATATTGCTGAAAGTGGCGCTAAGCACCAAAAATCAAATCAAATTAAATTATTTGTTCGTGCAGCAGTGTGTAATTAGAAACACATTTCCCCGTACATAAGGTTTATCTTATTCTACATATTTGTGCTCTATTTTTACATCCATTCAAATTTCAATTCTGAAATGTTATTTTCTAATACATAATATATGAGCCACACGGGCCCTGTGTAAGGTATGAAGCAGACCCAGTCGTATATGCGGTATGCTTTATTTCAAGCTCAATGGTGCAGAACGAGTAACATAATCGCCAAATTACGAATGACTGTACGTATTATATGTATCGAGTGAAATTACGGCAAATGATCAATCTAGTCTCTTTTTGTCTTGAGAAGCCTTTGTATGAAATCTGCCTCATACGAATAAAGGAACACAAGTCAGTGACAAGCGGAGCACAGTTGGTATCCATTGGAATGCCGACTGTCTGATGAAATGCATATCTACCAAACATGGCAAGTATGATGTCAATACAAAAAACTCGAGCATTTTGATGATATTAAATTCAGATAACTTTTTATTAGGTTCAGAGTATTTTACGGTCATCACCAAGACTTGGTTGACCGCTATGGAATATCTGTGTCACAAATGATAACGGATATGTTCCACTTGTCATAAACACTTCCCGGTCCTTTACGCGTTCATGACTTATTACCCGGTTTGTAACTAGATTAACACGACGGGTGTCACTAGTGGAGCAGGAACTGCTTACCCTTCCGGAGCACCTGAGTTCACTCCCGTTGTTTAGTGGGGTTCGTGTTACTCGATCTTTAGTTTTATGTATGCTTTATTGATTGTTGTTTGTCCTGTTGTCCTTGTTCTTTTGGCCATTGTCTTGTCTGTTTTTCTTCGATATACGGATTCTGATTGCCCCTTTTGGTATCTTCAAACTCTTCTTACGAAGTTAGATTGTTTTCCTCCCTAGATCAAGGAATTTGTATCCCCATTGGCCATTCTTTTTTTTATAAAACTCATATGATATAATCCTATTGATCAGTTTTTTTTTGTTGTGAGTGGGGTATAGATGTGTAGTAAGGTAGATACGTTACAAGTTATGCTTTTGTATATAAACGATGTTCGGTTCGTCTTTACCTCCAGATGTTTGTAAGGAGGGCTTATGCCTTATTGTATTTTCGTGTGTATTACGTATAGCGATGTCCAACATTTTGTCCTGTCACGTGTCTTTACGTTCCGATTTCCGTGTTGTGATGTCTGCTACGATTTTCACATAAAACGGATGTTCGAATCGTCTTTACTTCCTGGTGTTTGTATGAAGTCTCATGTCTTGGTGCCCAACACAATTGACTGTATGAGTAATATGGCGGTTGTCTTATAAGAGACAGGAACAGTTGGCATTAGCGGGTCCTCGGTTACCCCCGGTTTTTTGGTGGGTCCGTGTTGCTAATCTTTGTTATACTGCAATTGGTAACTTTACAGCATTGATATAGGGGATCGTATAAACTTTTGCTGTATACTGGACAATGTCCTGTATAAAGCATTTAGGCCACGCCCCTTTTTGGAACTTTTGTTTTATACTGGACAATGTCCTGTATAAAGCATTTTTTAAATGGGACCCATGACGGAGAATACGAATTTTAATTTTTTTTTCTTTAGAAAACAGTGAGAAAAAAATATACTTCTTGCAGTATAAAAATTGTATATGTATGATGTCTTTTTATATGATATTTATTTGTATTCGGCATGAAACAGGGGGACTGCACGGCACAGCCTCGCAGTACCCTTGTTTCTTTAGCCTCATCCAAATAAATCTCATATAAAAAGACACCATACCTATATTGTCTAATAGATTTCTGTGTTATGTTTTCTGTTTGATTTGTCTTCGTTTCGTGTCATGTATGTCCAAAGTTTGCCAGTTTCTCTTGATTCTCCATACCTGGTTACCCTGTCGGTTTTCTTTAACGTTCATGTAATGCTATTGCATGAGGAGAAGAATCCATATCTGATTCACACCACTCCTTGAATAGCTAGTTTCATGCACGGTAGCTAAAATAACTTCTGCATAGAATATATGAAAATGCAGACATTACCTGCAGGTCGCCATATTAGATATGCAAATATGGGAATTCGCACCTCCTTTCTGGCTATGGTTAACCACCCCATCAAAGCTGAAGTATTCAATGGAAAAATATAATATAGTATTTGTACCTAAATATAAATCATGGGAAATAAATTAATTTTTGGTACGGTTAACAAGCCTCCACAAAAAGATAAAGTGCAGTGATAGTCACAATTTTGGCACTTTTACACTCCATTACAAAATTAAAATTAATCTACACCCATGTGTATTTCGGTACATTGCATTGTAGTGTGGCTTACCCCGGATTAAGATAAGATCAGAAATATACATTGTAAATGTCTGTTTTAATTAAAATACTTAATCACTGGGTGTTACCAGTTTAACACAATATTGACCTTACTTTGTGTTGTGAACTTAAAAAAAAACAACAAGAACTGCATTATATACAAACTGGTACATAAATAATATACCTGATATGTCAATCCTTCATAAAAGTACCCTTAATGACCGAAATAAATTTTTCATCTAATCATTCGACAATTTTACCCCTTGTCTTACATTATACAAGTACATTTCATAACTGGGGGCCGTCGTGGTCATGATCGTATGATAGTTGGATTTACAACTACCTGTGCAATAAGTGTAAATAACGACTTGTGTTGTGAGTTCGAATCCTGCTCAGGCGAAGCATATTCGATACAACGTTACGTGATAAAGTTTATCAGTGACTTCCGGCGGGTCAGTGTTTTTCTCCACGTCCTCCGGTTTTCTCCACCAATAAAATTGACCGCCACGATATAACTGAAATATTGTTGAAAGTGGCGTTAAACACCATAACCCTAACCCTATGCAAGTACAGTTCAGAACTCGTATATTATTCTAAAACTTCTGCAGTGCAGTGCAGATATTCTCTGGACAGATACCTACTGCTGATGAAAAGCTGGTCAAACAAGGATACGTTGCCCCTAGATTAAAATCATCGCTACAAACATTCAACAGTCGTCATCACGAAGTGGTTACTGTTCCGAAATTCAATTTTTGAAATGTCAATGGACCCTTTCATGTTTACTTTCTCTCTATTACGAACAACAATTTTAAAGGAATTAACAATCAGTAAGACGTCGGGTGTCTTATAAGAAAAATAAAATGCCTAGGCCTTCGCGAGCACATCGCCCCCCCCCCCAAAAAAACCCCACATTTTTGCTTGGTAGATGATTGGTGCTATTTTATTTGCTTTGTTTGTTTTCGTGGTGTCTCTTGTGTCTGATGCTTAGATTTGCAAGAGATACTGAATAATAGAAATACTATTTAAAAAATTTCAAAGTAAAAATGAAATATTGCCTTGCGTTGTGTTTCTATTAATAATTTCATAGATTTACGCAACTGTATCTCTCATTTTTGCAATATTGTAAAAATGGCTTGGCGGTTCTGTTGTTCCTAATCTAGTAACATATACCTATGACAATGATGAACGTAATGATGTTGTTGTTATGGCGAGCGTGCTCGCTTTGAGTGTGGTGGTTCATGGGTTCGAGTCACGGTCGGGTCAAACCAAAGACTAAGCAATTGGTATTTGTTGCTTCTCCGCTAAGCACGCAGCATTAAGGAGAAAGAGCAAAGACAGGTGGGCTCGGAATCAGGATAATGTGTCCGAGTGGAGCGAAATGTCTATATGCGGACTGTTGTTTGAGTGCGCTAGCACTATACAACTCCAACTAATCGTGTTGTTACAGTACATAGCGGAACACGTCATCACGTCATCATTGCAATGAAAATTAACTTGTTCTCGCCATGATATAGCTTAAAATTGCTGAGTTGGCGTTAAACAGTAATCACTCACTCACTCATATGATAATGACACAAGCCAGTTTTAAAGTTTTAGCATTTTGCATTTTCTTGAAATTGTATTTTATCTACAATGTACAGGTAGATGGCTTAGAATTATTAAAATGTATTGTACTTATAATATATTTATAAACCGTGGTACGAAAATAACATGAAAGTGCAAATTAATTACTTATACTTAATTAGTCAACGAGAAGTGTCAATGTTTACTGTGTACGTTAGGAGTAGCAGTTTTGTTTTAAATATGACCCGTGACATATTGAATTATTTTCGTATCATTCATGAAACCTGAGCATGCGTCAAATTGCCACACATATGATAAAATCTAAAGATAAATACCCCGCCTTAAAACGAAACAGAACAGGCGGAAAATAGATTGAAATATTACAAAGCTTAAACAATTGAATAGTACAAGATCAAAACTTTCCTTTAATGTATTTGTGTCAGAATACAAAAGTGTATACATTACAAAGCCTAAATTTCTTATGTACTATCATCAGGAAAGATCGCTGTCATCAAAACGTTTATGTTGTCGATAAATTACTCGACCATATAAATAATTGACATGACTTTGAATGGGTCACACAGATGTGAGAAAGATACCAAATACGAATAAATACAAAACCAAATAGACTTTATTATATATTTGAAACATTATATGTATAAATGACAGCAAATTGTGTATTTAGACTAGAACATGACGTACAATTTTATTTAAAAGGGGTTTTATTTTTCAAACGTATATTCGTATTAAAATTCCTTATAATTTTAAATATACAACAGGTATTTATTAGAGCAAATAAGTTAAAAAATTAAAATGTTATTTGAAAATTATATTTGCATATATATACAACAATTAGTAGAAAAACATAAATGACATTTTCTTGGTAAACGCTTTTCAATTTCAATGTAATAATATGACATTTTCTTGGTAAACGCTTTTCAATTTCATTTTTGGTATGAGTATATAAACCCACAATAACCACTTTCAAAAGGCAGGAATTTTAAGTATATAGTTATGACCTACACTGCGGGATACAATCCTTTTGAGAGAGTTTATTGGGATGGGTGTTCAGGGCGAATCAAATACCCAGCTCTTCCCATAGGACGGAACACAAATCACGGGGTTAGGGTTTGATTTATTGTGTTTGACGCCACTTTCAACAATGCTTCTGTTATACCGTGAAGGTCAATTTTATTGCTGGAGCAAACCGGAGTGCTCCGAGAAAACCACCAACTTGTCAAAATGAGTGTATTATGTATGTCGCTCTAATTTCACACAAAAGAAAACTTTAAGAATCTCCTGATATTGAGCTTTGAAAAGAGGGTTCGTTGATTGCCATTGTTAGGCATTCATTTTGCCAACCCTACCCAATATGTGTCCATGCTTTTCTGCAACAATCTAAATTTACATCCATAGGTCATGTGACAGGATGTGACTGGTTTTTACCTACAGACTTTATTATATAAACCCATGTGCTCTGCATCTGCATCCATATAGCAGAAATATACTTTAAATAGTATCTTTAACATCCAGTCAGTCAATTCATTATATTCTACCATCATTTATTCCTTCTAACATTGCATGGATTTGCAAGTCCAACAAATTATAAACACTATATAGAAAAGAAAGAAGGATTGTTGGACCGGGTCAACCACGCTCGAAAGTTTTACGGGCACCACCATGATTTGGTTGACCGTTATGAAATATCTGTGTCACAAATGACCATGGATATGTTCCACTTTATAAACACTTTCTGGTCTTTTCCTCATTCATGACTTATCACCGGGTTTGTAGCAAGATTAACACGACGGGTGCCACTAGTGGAGCAGGAACTGCTTACCCTTCCGGAGCACCTGAGTTCATCCCCGATTTTTAGTGATGTTCGTTTTACTCGATCTTTAAGTTTTATGTGTAAATGTTTTGTAGATCGTTGTTTGTCCTTTTGTCCTTTTTCTTTTTGCCATTGAGTTGTCTGTCCTTCGATTTACAGATTCTGATTACCCCTTTTGTACCTTCAAACTCCTCTTTAATTGCAACAGAAAATGCATCGAGAGTTGGGTAATGACGTAGCGGCTACAATGTGCATATGTTTTTAAGAAATATACAAAAAAGGTCTTTGGATTCAAGGGAGCCTGGCCCTCTCCACTCACGTTTCCCCTTATGGTCCACGATTAGGCTTACCTTATACTATATCAGACCCTATCAAGAGGGGTTCCTCTATCCGTCACATATACCTATGCCGAACTTGCAACATTAGCGATGATAGGCACTGATTACACAGGTAGTTATAAATCGAACTACCATCCGATCACGACAACGACGATCCAAGTAAACCAACAGGCCTAGTCAGGATAGCCAAAATCGGGACTGATGTCACCTTTTCCTTCACCTTGGTTTTATTTTAGCAACTACTTTATTCAGGAACTGTAAACGTTCAATGACAGATGTATCTAATAGCTCATATAAGTGCATTTCCTCGTAAACAACAAGGAACATTTTAAGAACCATCTGTTAGTAGTAAATCGTTTCTAGTGTTGTGTGTTCAGTGGCGGGAATGACATAACGCACCATAAACATGCCAATCTTGACATCAACAGAGGTGATATTATTAGCCCATTATGACGGATGATGGCTGTTATATGATTGGCTGAATGATAAACTGTGACTGATAATCATTAGTGGTGAAGGAAATAATAATGATGGATTACAGATGTAATAAATAACCCAACAAAAAATAAAGAAAAAAAAACATTTCCCCTTCGCGAGCACCTGGGTTCGTTCCCCGATTTTTTATGGGTCCGTGTTGCTCACCTTTCTTAGTGTTTGTGTCTTGAGGTATTTTTGTGTTTTGTTTGTCTGTGGCATGTGTCTTGTGTTGCCAATGTTATCACTGTTTATGGATTTTCCATTTTTGATTGTCCTTTCATGTTCGCTAACTCTTATTCCAACATCTAATGAGACAAAGTCAATACCCCTGACACACATATGCATGACCTTTTACTATCCATGTTTGGATTAGGCATGTGAATAAAAAGTGGCAGGATTAAATCAATTTTATGGACCGAAAATCCCCCTTTTAATGAAATGATGTTGTCATGCAGGTGTTTTTCCAATTGGAGTAAAATGTTGACTTTTGCATGTATGATATTTGATTCTCCACGGGTCGTCATGGTCGTGATCGTATGGTAGTTGGATTTACAACTACCTGTACAGGTAGTGCTTATCATGAGTTCATTTCCCGCTCAGGAGAGCTGTACTCGACACGACAGTATGTGTTATTCTTTTTCAAAATGTACAAAAGAGATTCAATCGTCGTGATAACATTCCCTATCGGCCACCTGGATAGGCACTGGGAAGCTATGCTTGTTGTGGGGTAGGAACCGACACCATAATCCAGTGAAAAACAACCAATCGCATTAAGCACGTTGGTCTAGTACAGAATAGATGACATCATTATATCATCAAGCGTATCTTGGGGGCCGGGGTGGCTCAATGAGTTAGATCGTTGGATCTAACAACTCATACAAGCCTATCACCAATACGGCGTGGCTTCGCTCCCGGCTTTGTAAATTACTCGACTAGCAGCCGCAAGTGATAAAGTTTACCAGTTGCTTGCCCATGGTCGGTGGTTCTCTCCGGGTACTCCGGCTTCCTCCACCACTAAAACTGGTCGCCATGATATAGCTGAAATATTGTTGAAAGTGGCATTAAACACCAAAAATCAAATCAAATCAATCAAACGTATCTTGTTCACGCAATGATATATATAGTTGATACATTTTTGGAATTAGTAATTTCGTGTTACTTTGTATCTTGTGTAGTGTTGTGTAGAACGTTGTTTGTACTTTTGTTCGTTTTCTTTTGGCCATTATGTTGTCTGTCCTACTTCGATTTATATATTTCGATTACCAAATATGGTATCCTCATACTATCCTCGCACATCTTTACTTTCCTTTGTCTTGCCGTACTCATATAACTTCTCGTACTAATTCACCGGATTTTCGTCTATATCCAGTGTTTCATATTGTTAGTTAAGAGAAGCTCCTGGTTTCATATTCCTACCTAATATGTGCATATTTAAATATCGTTGAATTTGTTCTTGTCAAAAATATGCATGCAATATTTGCCGCAGGACGATAAACAACCACCAATCAGTGCAGGATTTAGAAAAAGAGAGCCCCTAGGCTATTCCACTTGCGAGGCCTCTCCAAATTCCTCACCTTCACGACTGGAGGAAGATGGAAGTGTGTTTAATCAATTTCAATAAAGGCTAATATGATGAGGAGTGTTTAAAATTCTGCAATATTCTGAAATGGAGTGCAACTGTGTATAAGGAAAATTACTAAAGGGTTGTTTAGAAAGTACAGTACGTTAGGACAGCATAAGTGTGAAAGTCTAATAATAGCGTAAAAACATTATATACCTTGGTCGGAGGCCCCCCTATTGTGAGGCCCTAGGCTCCAGCCTATCTAATATATAGGGGACAGCATAAGTGTGAAAGTCCAATAATAGCGTAAAAACATTATATACCTTGGTCGGAGGCCCCCTATTGTGAAGCCCTAGGCTCCAGCCTATCTAATATATAGGGGACAGCATAAGTGTGAAAGTCCAATAATAGCGTAAAAACATTATATACCTTGGTCGGAGGCCCCCCTATTGTGAAGCCCTAGGCTCCAGCCTATCTAATATATAGGTGACAGCATAAGTGTGAAAGTCCAATAATAGCATAAAAACATTATATACCTTGGCCGAAGGCCCCATATTGTGAGGCCCTAGGCTCCAGCCTATCCAATATATAGGTGACAGCATAAGTGTGAAAGTCCAATAATAGCATAAAAACATTATATACCTTGGCCGGAGGCCCCCCTATTGTGAGGCCCTAGGCTCCAGCCTATCCAATATATAGGTGACAGCATAAGTGTGAAAGTCCAATAATAGCATAAAAACATTATATACCTTGGCCGGAGGCCCCTCTATTGTGAGGCCCTAGGCTCCAGCCTATCCAATATATAGGTGACAGCATAAGTGTGAAAGTCCAATAATAGCATAAAAACATTATATACCTTGGCCGGCGGCCCCCCTATTGTGAGGCCCTAGGCTCCAGCCTATCCAATATATAGGTGACAGCATAAGTGTGAAAGTCCAATAATAGCATAAAAACATTATATACCTTGGTCGGAGGCCCCCCTATTGTGAAGCCCTAGGCTCCAGCCTATCCAATATATAGGTAAATCCGGCACTGTCAACAATCAATCTACATAATTCATCGGGCTGTGTTGTCCTATTATGTGTATTTATGTTCGGAGTACCGTACGTGTCCATTACGATTTTCACATAAAATGATGTTCGGTTCGTCTTTACCTCCAGTTGTTTGTAGAAGTACTGATGTCTTATTTACGTTATTTGTGTGTGTTTTTACACAGTCGAGTCCAACACATATTGTGCTGTGTTCTGTTTTTCTTCGTCCTCTGTACCCTGTATGCTATTATCTCTGGATTCTCCATTTTTGAATGCGCTTCTGGTATTTTTCTAACTTTTATTTACAACACATTAATCCGTTTTTATTTTTTATTTTTTTCTAAAACTTAACAATGTGATAATTAATTGCCTTATTTTGTTTCTTTATTCTTATTTCTTTTTGTCACTTTATAATAGTACATCACATACTCGGATATATCATTCTGGTTATCATATTCAAAACGACATCTGTGTATTGAAATTCGAACTAAAATATCATCCACCCAAACCGTTGCAAGATGAAATTACAAACACAATTTGATTTACGACAACCTTGGCATAACCCAAGAGGACACTCGAGTGTTAAAGATACATAAAAACACAAAGCAATGTGACTTTTTGGGAACTATTTCTATTTATAAGTGTTCAAATTTAGACAATTTATGTTCCTTCTTCTGTTTCGCAGACTGATTTATGCAACGGTGTTGCATGCCAACATTACTAATAGATCAAGATGTCAGCTGTACTCTACTAATTCTAAACCCAGATATTTACCCATCGCATCGGTTAGCGTGCCCATCATGAGTGCGGTAGATCATGGGTTCGAGTACTGAGTGGGTCAAATCGAAGTTCATAAAATTGGCGTTTTTATATTTCTCTAGATCTGCTTAAAGGGGAGTTTGTGGTACTGCTTATCGACACAATTTGTGGGCGGAGCTTATCATCAAAAATCCCCGTTGATATGAACAGCATATTTATGACACTGTATGTCACATGACTAAAGTGACCAAGGTCACATACCTCAGAAATTTGAAGTAATTTTTGTAGGCTTTAGACTTATGAAGAATAGTTTTTTAATAAGACTAAAAGTTTTGTAGGGAGGAACACTAGTAACCATGCATATGCCTATCAAATATTTTGCTCCAAAAGTAACTGTGAAACTGTGTATCATTGATTTTTCCTCCTTGAGATAACCGTGGCCAAAATAATGAAGAATCTGATAGCTTGCTCCGCCCACAGCTATTTATACCCACGTTCCCGGTTTTAGCATTAAGAAGTAACAGTATATAGGGATAATATTTCAGAGTAGAACGACATGTCCGCTGGCAGATTGTTGTTTCAGAGAGATTACACTATAAAAAATCTACTAAACATATTGGTCTATAGTATATTGTACAATAATACCCCCAGCAAAGCTATTCATAAAACTGGCCTCCCAAATCAGATACCGGCCACTTTTTACGCCTGATGATTCTATCCATTACTGGTTTTATTAACCATGACCCTTTACACGGTCAAGGTAATTGAGTGTTCGACTTCTGGTCTGTTTTATTTATCGTCTTCTATACCTATTATTTATTACAGACGATATAAATAAACAGACCATAGTCGAGCAACCCTTTGCGGTGGCCGTTTACAGAGTCATGGTTAATAAAACTAGTAATGATTAAATTCAACATGCGTAAAAAGTTCCCGGTAACTAATTTTAGTATTCAGCTTGTGGCTTGTTCGACCGCGATTAAATTATGTCCGGGCTCTCTAATTTGACCTTGAACCTATTCATAACTATCAAGGTGTATTCGAGTGGGATATCACGTACACAACACATGTACTTGACTGTATACATTATTTGCATCGACTCAGTTACAATAGTTCGACTTCAAAGAGATTATTTTTACGACGCAATAATCCATTTTAACCCAGCTTTTTTTTTCGTATAAGATATCATTTGTGGATAGGCGACTAACGGAGAATAAGTTTCAAATATTAATTGCTTGTAGATTTTTAATTTCATTTATTAACACTGTAAGATTGCAATACAAAAAATGCGTCTTTGAGCGTAGATTTTGTTACTGGTTCGCTTATTGCAATCAAATTGAACTTTTCTGTACAAAGCAAAAAAAAAAAAAAAAAAAAAAAAACATGCATATTTCATTTTATTTACAAGTTGATTTATTGTACAAGCTAGTATACCGTACATTTCAAACAACAGTACTGAGCATTATAGTATATGGAAAGCTTCTTTTTCCGTACTCGTACACAGGTAAAGGCGTCTAGACCTTCACCTGTGTACTCGTGCGGAAAAAGAAGCCTCCCAGATCCAATAAAGGACAGTTCTTTTGTTTGAAATGTACGGTAACCTATACGTACACATCGGATATTTTCTCATCGAATGCAACTTGGTATAGCTAAAATGTGTTCATTTAACGCTAAACAACGATCACTCACTCACCCAGATATTTAAATGGTGATACTTTGAATAAGAACGGATTTATATTTAATGAAAGACACATCAACTGTTAATTCCTTTCACGTGAAAATCAAAAGTTATAAGTCAAATATTGTAAGTTTAAGACGTTATAATTGTGTTAATTCAAATATATTTATGATAATATATGCAGGTGTCTATTGTCTGTCAGTTTGGAAAACACGAAAAAGTCTCAAGATTTATATTACTTTCAGGGACCAACATTTTCTTAGTTTTACTTCTCAACAATTGTATACAACTTAAAGGGATATTGTCTACAAGCTGCGTAATTTTTTCATACCCAAAATTATTGTCGATTTCCATACTAACCTTCATAAAATGAAGATTAACACCGAGTTATGCTGCAAAAGATACGATTTTTTTACCAAAAAAGACCCAAAACTATCGTTATCGGAATTATTGTTCGGATGACAAGAATGTAATTTTATTCATATTACTTTCTTATGTTACTCGTCTTGAGCATGCGCACTGTTTAGAAACAATAAACAACATGTGGTTCTTGGGCAATATGTAGTTTTGATTGCTTAAGTAATAAGTCATAAGTTTATTGGTTCACCAATCAAGGGCCCACAGGGGGCATATACAATATGAGCAAATTAAAATATTACTGTTTTACAACATAAACAAAAAACAGCCATAATGTTTTCACCACTAGTTTAGAGCCAAGTCCTAGGCGTGTATTGATCCCTGTAACAATTGAGGAGGAGATAAAATGCATCTTAAAATAAAGAATTAGTATGACTACTTGAAGCACCAAGGGCCCATGCCATTAGGATGAACGTATGGGCCACGCCAGTTTTGTGACTATACAATGTAGTAACAGTATCAAAAAGCCAACAATAAAAAATATTGATTACAAAATATATTAAAGGAAAAGGCCATGGTCTTGACAAGTTAGCGTGAAAATTTAAATTACAGTAAAAAAAATGACATTTGTGTTAATGAATGTTAAAAATAGTATACCTTAAGGTAGAATTTGGTCATTGAATTTGCCTGTTGCACCAAATAATGGGGATCGCCATTTTTCAGAACTCTCCAATGTGGAGGAGACAAAAGCCTGAAAAGGGGCGTATCCATTCTCGGATTATACCTTCCCGTTACGTCACGCAGTCGGTATCGTATATTATATCAGCATTGATCAGTTGCAATTTTATCATTAAAAATTATGTAAATCGTAAAATAACGTGGTTTATATTTATCTTTTGATATTTACAAAATCATTATGACTTATGTTTAGCATTTTATTGTACTAAGTAACGAAGGGAAAGTGTGAGAAGATTTTTTGTGTGTAATTACCGATCCGGACAGGACTACCTGTCAACACAATGATCATCGATCAGTGACCTCGAAAAACACGGGAAAGTATGACAGCATTGGGGACAAAAAAGAAAAAACATGTGTAAGCACAAAACGAGTTAAAAATGACAGTTATTTAACCTACGGCCAATCACGTAAAACATGAAATTATACGTAGAACCCCCTCCCCCGATACAAATAAACTCCTTTGTTTTATGAAAATGTAACATGAGATGGGAATATTAAGAACAAAATTAGAACGATATACATTTATAAACATTGTATTGCAGTTGATCTGATATTAAAACATAACCAAACGGGCACGATGTTGGGAAGAGTCAGATACATGCTATTTATTCAACTAACATGATACGACTGAGTGACGTCACATGAAGAGGTGTCATGGCAGCTTACACTACGACAGGAAATTCCAAATATTCATATTTCTAATTGGGTATATTAATGTTAATAAAGGTGTTTTTTTGTTTGTTAAATAATAAGTTATTTACGAATAACAAGTTATAATGAATTGAATTAAAACAACTTTTCAACTAACTGGTCTTTTCCTTTAAGATTCGTTCATTGCATAGGGTGGCCATCAAACAGGGAGAACCAAGGGACGGTGCCAGTTAACAGACCTGTGACCCAATATAATCACAAGTCTGAAAATCTTGTGCTCCCCGCAAGATGGCCAGCTCGTGGATTCATCATTCCATAATTCAAATTATCGAAAAAATTAAATAAACAAAGACAAAAATAAGGTAAAGTATTTACATCATGGGGTGTAGATATACACAATTTTGGACTTTCAAAATTTATTTTACATTTATCTAGAAAAATGAGCTCTATTTTGTTTTTAAATAATTCATTAGAAGTGAAGTGTGTGCACTAATTCAGTTTAGAGCAATAAAAAAAAAGTCATATTTTAGATTTTGGAAGGAAAGGTTTTCTCGTGGGACTTTCTGATGACCAGTTTATTTCGTTTTTTATTTTTTTTATTTTTTATTTTTTTTATTTATTTTTTTTTATGGGAGAAGCATTTTGGTCTTGCAAAAAGAAAATTATCAGTTCCCCCCTCAAGCTATATGTTTTTTTTACTAAACAATTATTTTGATTCTGAATCTTGAATAAAAAAAATTGGCTGGACAGGAGAGAATAAAAATATTCCGACTTGCCATTTTCACAATATAATCATATACTTGACATTTTCACAGACACAGTATAATGAGTTTTTCTATAATCATATACAAAATTTTGAAAGAAAAAAAAAATAATTCCGGCACTTCGCCGGAAAATACAAATGTAAAAGAATATGATTTTTGTCGCGTCTGAAAAAAAAATTATGTCTAAAAAAACACAGCCCCCTTCAAAGTCAATAGTCAGTACCATATAATTTGCCATTAATATTTTCCAGCAACTGTCTTGTGGAATATTAGAAGGTCTCTTTCGTTTCTAATCCAGCCCAAATTTCTCTAAAACATTCCAGTCAATCAACACTGGCTACGTCATTCGTTTTCATCAGACATGCATTTCACTGTGTTCTATATCTCTGTTTTCATATTGTTGGTAAAACTGGCTAAAATAAATTAATTTAACATGTGTATCAAAATCTCGGGGAACAACTTCATAACTTATATGAGGAAAAAAACTAATTTAGTTATTTTTAAGGCCGGCAAAAAAGTCCGATCGAAAATAACTCTAGTAGTTGCTTTAACAATTTGGCCCCATTGGGTGCACCCTGGCATGTTTCCAATGGTTATCGTGGAAATATCGACTGAATCTGTAAAGGCATGTAGTTTTCATCCTTTCAAATCTTTCAAATCTATTCCTGATACAGAAATTATTTATCTCTACGTCTTTTAGATACAATATCGGTTCGCAAATAGCTTGTTTCCTCAACTTTTATAGAAACTTACTTGAATATCCATGCTGCATCCGGGCTAATGCCATAAACATAGACAAATAAATAGAGTTGGCCTCGCCCAGGTCAGTGCATAATTAATTAGCTGCCGGTAACGATGGTCAGATTTTTTAATCGAAAAAAATCAACGTTTCGGAGCGTATTCGTCAATAATTCGGTTTTTAATCTTAATTTTATGAAGGTCAGTACGGAAATCGACAATAATTTTGAGTATGAAAAAATTACGCAGCTGGTAGACAATATCCCTTTAAGTAAAGTTTGAAGATACCAATAAAACTGACCGTCATGATATAATTGAAATAGTGTTGAAAGTGTCGTTAAATACCATTAAACAAACAATCAATATATATAAGATCCCTAAAGTTTCTTGAAACGTTTGAAGATATCACAGGTGTAAACAGGTATCGTAAACCGAAGAACAGACAAGGTAATAACCTAAATAATTTGATTTATTGTGTTTAACGCCACTTTCAACAATATTTCAGCTATATCATGGCGACCAGTTTTAGTGGTGGAAGAAGCCGGAGTACCCATACAGAACCACCGACCATGGACAAGCAACTGGTAAACTTTATCACTTGCGGCTGCGAGTCGAGTGCACCCTTTTTTGTAAACTACAAAGCCGGGTGCGAACCCATGCCGTATTGGTGATAGGCTTGTATGAGTTGTTAGGTAATCAAATTACCTAACTCATTGAGCCGCCCGGGCCCCATAACCAAAATGAAGCATGACAAAGAACAAACAAAGAATATATAGCATACTACAGAGAAACAGAAAGATTGATCAACACAAACCCCACAAAAAACAACGGTCTACAACATACTACAGAGAAACATAAAGATTGATCAACACAAACCCCACAAAAAACAACGGTCTACAACATACTACAGAGAAACATAAAGATTGATCAACACAAACCCCACAAAAAACAACG
>MJUT01034751.1:351062-367085 GCA_002080005.1 Gigantidas platifrons
TGTTGTGTTTTCTGTAGGATGAAGTACTATTTTATCAGAAATTTGACGATGCCAAAGCGGGAAATATTAATCGTAAATAGAATGACAGACAATGTACTGGCCAAGGGAAAAAAGACAAAACAGTCAGCTACAAAATGGTACACAGAACACTATAGATTGTGCATCACGAAGCGCACAAAACCGGGTGTCAAATCAAGTGCTCCAGGAGGGTTAGTAGTTTCTGCTCCACTAGTTGCACCTGTCGGGTTACTCTTGTTAATATCAGTTGTGGTCACGTACAGAAAAGAGAGTCGGGGTTGTAACTTTAAAGCACACAAAATCGACTCGTCCATCGATAGATCAATCATCAAGAATTACCTTATGTCGTGTTTTCGGAGAATTGTTTTTTTTTCTTTCTGAAAGACGCTGTAAACAGTCTAATCACTTTTAAGATGATATCCATGGAGACTTCAGTAGATACACCGTAAGTAGATGTTTCGATTACTCGGTTGATATTTTCCCCATTTACTATAGAGTGTTGTCTTTCTCCTTTCACTGACAATTTTTTTTACTTCACTTCATGACTAATATGGCGTCTGCTTACCCTTCGCAAGCACTTAGGTCCACCCTCCCCCCCCTTGTTTTTATTGGATGAGTCTGAGTTGTTGTTGTCTTTTCTGTTTTGTTTTTTTACGATCTGTGTCTTATGCATAATGTTGCCTGATTCTCTCATGAATGAACAACATTGTGTATAATACACAGAACGTAAACAAATCAAAGAGAAAAGACCACACTGAAAACTAAAATGAAGAGCAACTCGGACTCGTCCAATAAAAACAATGGGGGGTGGACCTAAGTGCTTGCGAAGGGTAAGCACCCGGCATATTATTCGCATAGTCGCGAAAGGATAATCCTGACTATGTGACTATTATGACGGGTCACCGTGCTTATCCTTTGTGAACACCTAGATTAATCTCCTTTTTTCATTGGTTGGGTCCGAGTTGCTTATCTTTTAGCTGTGTGTTTTATTTTGTTCTGTTTTGTTGGTCTCCGTTCTGTGTCTCTAGATTCTCCATTCTTGATCGCTCCTTAGGTTTTCCGTAACGATTGTTCGAACCTTTCTTAGTACAGACGAGCAATTCGTTTAATCTTTTACCTTGTAGTACTTAATTGCAAATCTCGGTTCATTGAATATAGAATTATTGCTTTGTAAAACTAATGAAATATATACGTTATTCATGTCTACCTACACAAGTACAGAGTTATCGACAGATCATGCAGATCAGCTGAATCAACCTTATTAAAATGTAAATTGAATGAAATCGATTAGTCTCAGAAGATGAATTTTTAATCTTCAAAAAATCGGTCACATCTTGTAATATTTATTACATGTTTCATTCAAAACTCAAGGTCACAATGATGACAGTTCATTCATGTTCAATGGAGGTCAAGGTCAGACCTATGTGAACTGAATTGAAGCAGTTAAGTCGATTCAGGATGAATGATTTTAATTTAAAATAACGTTGTCTGCAACAAAAAGGTAATTTGCTCAATTTGTCTGTAGGTTGCAGACCATATATAATGAATAAATTGTAATTCTGTCAACATCATGCAACACACGTGCTTAGCTACAGGATCATTTTTTTTAAATATGGATCGTGTCTTCTACAGCGGTTTCTGTCGTGAAGTGTGCATCTAATAAAGGCACTTATGTTGGTTGTGTGTGCTGCTGCAAGAACCAATCGCAGGTCGGTGGTTTTTTCCGAGTAATCGGGTTTTCTACGCCAATACAACTGACCACCACGATATAGCTGAAATATTGTTGAAAGTGGCGTTAAACACCATAAACCTAAACCATATGTGGACATTAGGAACATCGTGAATGGAGGACACCACGCTTCCATAACGGGAAGAAAACAACTTGTAGCTGTCCATAATGAAGAACAGTTTGTTAGGAATGGGAGTTGGTGGTTACGAAAGGGACGCACATTTTGTAGGCGAAGGGTTAAAGGTCCCCATCTACTCCAGACCAGAGCCCGATGGAGCACCCCCACTCCTTTATAAGCTCCTGCGAATTGATTTGTATGTATTAGACGATATTACTGGTCATAGGAAAAAAAGTATTGTCTTTCATATAACAACAAAAGTTCAGCAGCTGGTTTTGTTTAGTGTCGCCACTTTTAACCACTGCGAAAATGTAAATTAACCTATAATCTGTCAATCAAGCTTTATATTATAAACACATATTAGTTTGATGGATGGATGGATGGATGGATGGATTGACGTCTTGTGAGCATTATTGTTGCTATTATTCAGGGCGAAAACGGGTTCAACAATTATTATATATAAATTAAAAAAAAAAGATCTGGCTAACGGGGACAAATACGTTTGACTACCACTAGAAATGTATGGATAGTTGGGCACATACAAAAATATTTTGCAGCGGCTACAGTATGCCTACTTTTTATTTCGATTTCCCTAAACACGTTACCGTCTATGATCCACGGATAAGACTTTCCGTATTATAACATGATGGTCGGGAAATCATCCCTATCCACATCCACCACCTGAACATCTTTGTGGGTTTGAACCTTGATCTTGGACAATTTCACCAGTATCTAGTGAAATACAGTCAAACCTGTCTTATGTGACCGTTCAAGGGAACTGTAAAATAGGGTCGCTTAATACAGGTTAAATTGATATGAAATTCACTGTGAAGGTAAATTACAATTAAGGTCACATAATACATTTCTCTGACGTCACACTATTGTTCGAACTGTGGATTATTTTTAAGAATCTACAGTTGATTCTATCGTTCTTGAATATATGAACTTTAACCTTTCACTAATTTAGGCTTACTTATTTTGGGACTTTCGTGTCTCGAACCACTGATGGCCTTTTTAAAGTCTACTTTGACAACTTCCATCTTACCAGTCGGCTAAGTTGACAATATTAATAAACTCCTCTATAATTAGTATATATAACTCTTGATAGTAAGCTTTGTTAAAAAAATATCAACAATTAGCTTAAAAAAGCAATTGACGGGTCTCGTTGATTATTTTTAAGAATCTACAGTTGGAGTGTATTCTCCACTATTTAATACAAGTTACTGCTCACTAAAGCTGGTTTGGTTGTATCATACTTTTAACTTCTAAATATTGTTTTAATAAAGTAGTTAAACATATTTTTCTTACCCTAGATTTTCTACATATTCTGACCTTTCCTATCTCCATGTTCTAAACTATAAACTGAACGACACTAGGCCAACACAAATAAACAGGTTATCCGGCTAGATCATTTGATAGGACGCCCAATTCTATCTATTAATAAGTTTATTTGAAGTCTATCAAATCGGTTGTGTTGATAAAAGACATGGTGTGACATTCATTCATGAAAAGGTCATTGTCAAATAGTACATGTATGACCTGGTATCAGCCCAATATTTCGACTATGCGAACCGTACGATATCTTCCTAGTGCAGTGCGTCGCCCGTTAAATGTTAAGTGCAAATAGGTCACCCTATTTCTCCTGTGTTTGTAATATTTTCCCTGTATGCATAGAAATGTTAGATGAACTCGAAAGGGGAATTAAGAATGAACAAAATGAGACACAGGCAGCTAACGCTCGACACAAAATACTGAACCAAGACAAACAAAGGAGTGATTCGTGGTGCTCGAAATATTTTCAATATTTTTTGCTGATCGTGTTTTTCATTCTTGTTGTTCAATGGTGAACTCGGAATGCTTCTAGGTTTCGATCCCCGGTCAGATAAAGTCACATATTATGAAATAGAAGGTTTTGGGCTCCATTTTTGCTCTGTAAAACCTGCTATGTGCTGAGAGTAAATAGCTCAATCGCGGGCCCAATTGGGAACAGCCGGCCCTGGCTGCTTCTCCGTAAATCACAACCATTTATGAACAGAAACTGGGTGATTCGGGGGTTTTACCAAATATCCTAGTTAACGACGTCTGTACGTATTCTTAAGTACATCAGCACTATAAACGTGATAAAATTTCGCGTTGATCTAGTTATCGCTTCTGTCTAACGTACTTTATTCTGGACATGATATGAGCGAAATCTGATAAAGCAGAAAATAAAGTGTTTAATGTACATAATTCATCATGCAATTTTAGCACAATATCTTAAAATATACAAGTCTATGTATATAAGGCTTAAACTTTTGATACGGTTTACCTATATTCGGATTGTAAGAGTACATATATACATGGGTGCAATATCTTAAAATATAAAGTTAAATATAAGGTTTATAAACTCAAAATAGGTTTTTCAAGCCTTTCCACAGTTTTGCATTCAATATATATAAACAATACATTTTAAGTGACGACTATTTTATTATTTATACTGCAAAACAAATACTCCATGGAGAGTAATAGTCTATATAGGATAAGAAATGTATACAATTATTCCTGATTTATCATTTTCGAGATTTTCTGTCAACGGGAAGTGAACTGATTTACGATAATTTTCAACGAAAAGGGTACCAGACACGCTATATTTACGTCATTGGTCGTGTCTAGCAACACAATATCCTGTCTATAAAAGTTAACTGCTCAAATTAAACGAATACAGGATAAAATTAAGAAATAAATCATGGAAGCCAGAATGTGTTGGGAGTTTTAACATGAATTGGCGGATAAAATTTACTAATATCTGTCAATCCATATTAAAACTCAAAACACATTCTGGCTTCCATGATTTATTTCGTTTCTGATATGTCTAAGAGTACAAATACGTAGTATACTTTGATTGGAAAACGGTAATTTATATTTACGTTTGCGGAAAATATCGCACACAATGTATGCTGCCAATGGAAAAGTCAGTCACATTCATCAGCGCATGTGCTAATGAGATTATACCGAATGGATAACTCGCTCGTTTGTTAACAAAGCGAAAGAAGGGGGTCATGTTAGAATAGTAAATGATATGTTTAAGGTATCATAATATATCATACATTTTGTACTTCCTAGTGTGTTGTGAATTTTAGTGGTAAATCAATACATGTTCATTATGAAATTTCCCGAGGGAAATTTTTATTTAAGACTTTGATGTTACTAGGAAAACAATACAGGACACTTTCTGAACGTAATAACATAAACTCGAGTCGGAAGTACTCTAGGCGCATGACATCAATTCAACGTCCTCGTGGAGCGATTGAGCTCTTCACAAAAAAAGATATTCATATAGTGTAATGTACAGAAAGCGATTCTTACAATCGACGACAATGAAAGGCCAGGAACACTTCGAGGGGTGTTTCTATTACAAATATTGTAAACGAATGCAATAACGTCATTATAGACTTGTAGTAGATTTCTATTCTTCTCGTTTCTAATAATATTATTTAGGGCTACTTTTAATTAACATTTTCATTTGTATCACTTTTACTTGATAGAGGGTTGCTGCTAACAAGGAAGCTACTGAACCAAGGGTTCCTCTTAGTTAAGTTGAAGTCATCACTTCGAAAGTTTTACGGTCACCACCACAACTTGGTTGACCGCTATGGAATATCTGTGTCACAAATGCCCACGGATATGTTCCGCTTGTCGTAAACACTTCCGGGTCCTTTCCTCGTTCATGACTTATTACCGGGTTTGTAAATAGATTAACATGACGGGTGTTACTACTGGAGCAGGAACTGCTTACCCTTCCGGAGCACCTGAGTTCACCCCGGATTTTAGTGGGGTTCGTGTTACATGATCTTTAGTTTTATGTGTATGTTTTGTAGATCGTTGTTTGTCCGTTTGTACTTTTTTTTTGCCATTGTGTTGTCTGTTCTTCATCGATATACAGATTCTGATTATCTCCCTTTTTTTTATCTTCAAACTCCTCTTACTCTGAATTCAAATTTTCGTTTCGGGTGAAGATTCGTATTTTCGTGGATTTGGATATTCGTCTACCACAGCAAGCGAACACCTCTTTCGCGTGAGGGAGTGTTTGCTTTCTATCGCGCAGTGGTCCTGATGGAAAGAAAAAAAAAGGGGGGGAAGGGGAGGTCCTTCAAGTATAGAAAATGCTACTTCTTTAATAGTACACATGACCTGAGACATTTGATAAAGGAAGTCGTAACAGACAAAATGTACTTTTTGTCCTTTAATCTGTTAGCATACACATGTATAATATTTACATTTGTGTCTGTGGTAGATATAGACAGTCATGTTGACCTATATGGTCCTATTTGTACTTTTAGATAGTAATTTGGTTAGATATATATGTATAATGATTTATATTTCACCCACGATGCATGATAAATGCAATAAAGTCAATGCACTCTTTTTATCATGTGAAATCTTTTACTTTGAGTAAACTTGAAAACCGCTTTTGTCATGCGCCCTTGGCATGGTGATTTAATAAAACAAAAATCATGGAATCCAGAATGTGTTTTGAGCTTTAACATGGGTTGGCGGATATTAGTATTTTAAAATTTACTAATATCTGCCACCCCATGTTAAAACTCGAAACACATTCTGGTTTCCATGAATTATTTCGATTCTGATATGTCTAGTAGTACAAATACGGTAGTATGCTTTGATTGGAAGACGGTAATTTATATGTATGTTTGCGGACAATGTCGCACACAATTTATGCTGCCAATGGAAAAGTCAGTCACATTCACCAGCGCATGTGCTAATGAGATTATACCGAATGGATAACTCGCTCGTTTGTTAACAAAGCGAAAGAAGGAGGTCGTGTTAGAATAGCATATAATATGTTTATGGTATCATAATATATCATACATTTTGTACTTCCTAGTGTGTTGTAAATTTTAGTGGTAAATCAATACATGTTCATTATGAAATTTCCCGAGGAAAATTTTTATTTAAGACTTTGATGTTACTAGGAAAACAATACAGGACACTTTCTGAACGTAATAACATAAACTCGAGTCGGAAGTACTCTAGGCGCATGACATCAATTCAACGTCCTCGTGGAGTGATAGAGCGCTTCACAAAAAAGATATTCATACAGTGTAATGTACAGAAAGCGATTCTTACAATCGACGACAATGAAAGGCCAGGAACACTTCGAGAGGTGTTTCTATTACAAATATTGTAAACGAATGCAATAACGTCATTATAGACTTGTAGTAGATTTCTATTCTTCTCGTTTCTAATAATATTATTTAGGGCTACTTTTAATTAACATTTTCATTTGTATCACTTTTACTTGATAGAGGGTTGCTGCTAACAAGGAAGCTACTGAACCAAGGGTTCCTCTTAGTTAAGTTGAAGTCATCACTTCGAAAGTTTTACGGTCGCCACCACAACTTGGTTGACCGCTATGGAATATATGTGTCACAAATGACCACGGATATGTTCCGCTTGTCGTAAACACTTCCTGGTCCTTTCCTCGTTCATGACTTATTACCGTGTTTGTAAATAGATTAACACGACGGGTACCACTAGTGGAGCAGGAACTGCCTACCCTTCCGAAGCACCTGAGTTCACCCCGGATTTTAGTGGGGTTCGTGTTACTTGATCTTTAGTTTTATGTGTATGTTTTGTAGATCGTTGTTTGTCCGTTTGTACTTTTTTTTTGGCCATTGTGTTGTCTGTTCTTCATCGATATACAGATTCTGATTACCCCTTTTTTAATCTTCAAACTCCTCTTACTCTGAATTCAAATTTTCGTTGTTGGTAAAGATTCGTATTTTCGTGGATTTGGATATTCGTCTCTCACAGCAAGCGAACACCTCTTTCGCGTGAGGGAGTGTTTGCTTTCTATCGCGCAGTGGTACTGATGGAAAGAAAAAAAGGGGGGAGGTCCTTCAAGTATAGAAGATGCTACTTCTTTAATAGTACACATGACCTGAGACATTGGATAAAGGAAGTCATAACAGACAAAATGTACTTTTTATCCTTTAATCTGTTAGCATACACATGTATAATATTTACATTTGTGTCTGTTGTAGATATAGACAGTCATGTTGACCTATATTGTCCTATTTGTACTTTTAGATAATAATATGTTTAGATATATATGTATAATGATTTATATTTCACCCACGATGCATGATAAATGCAATAAAGTCAATGCCATCTTTTTATCATGTGAAATCTTTTACTTTGAGTAAACTTGATAACCGCTTTTGACATGCGCCCTTGGCATGGTGATTTAATAAAAAAAAATCATGGAATCCAGAATGTGTTTTGCGCTTTAACATGGGTTGGCGGATATTAGTATTTTAAAATTTACTAATATCCGCCAACCCATGTTAAAACTCAAAACACATTCTGGTTTCCATGAATTATTTCGATTCTGATATGTCTAACAGTACAAATACGGTAGCATACTTTGATTGGAAGACGATAATGTATATGTATGTTTGCGGACAATGTCGCACACAATTTATGCTGCCAAATTCAAGCACGGAGCAGACGATAATTCATCAACATGTACTTTTACGACGGGAAGGTCAGTCACATATACTTTTACGATGGAAACGTCAGTCGTATTCATGGAGCATCCGTAACAATAATATCATGATTTGCATGTTTTAATTGCCCCTCGCATATTATTAATTTTGGATATATTGATTATGTTCAGTGAATAGAGATGCTTAGACGGTTATCAACCGTGTAAATAATTTTATTTTGTAATTTTATTACCGCGCATGTGCTAATTACATTTTGTCAACTGATTAACCGCTCGTGTGTATGTATACAAAGGGCAAGAAGGACGTCATGTTAGAATGCACATTAATGCATAAATTGTTTTATTTCTTTATTTCTATCTAATGGCACATGTTACGAGCACCTAAGTTCATCTCCGGATTAAGTGGGACTCGTGTCGTACAAACTTTTGTTGTCTTTGTAAGGTTATGTAGATCATTGTTTGTTTCTTTGTTGTTTTTCTGTTGTCATGGTAATTGTATTTGCTGTCATTCTATTCACGCCTTCTGATTACCCCTTTGGTATCTTCAAACTTTTCTGAATGTCAAAAAAGGTAACAAATACACCGAACGGTTGTTGTATTTCTATATGAGGGACTCGTCAATCATTCACCACCCAATTAACGTTATACAATATGAAAATCTTAGCTACAACGCTCACCCGAACTTTAACAAAAACAGTACGGAATTGTTCGTTAGCAAGGTACAACTTCTTCCTTAGTATGCGTCCTTTTGAAAATGCCAAGCATTTGATGGAAAAACTCATCTTGCTGTGTGTGGTTCTTCATGAGCAATACATCGCATGAGTTACAGTTAAGTGGTCAATATTCGTATTATTCCTATTTTCGTGAATTTCATGGATAGTATCAATCCCCGACATTATGAATTATGAATGAATTTATAGTAACTGTGTATTTGAATACTTTTATCATTATTCCTGTTATAGTAAAAGGAAGCTAGCCCGATCCTTTAATTTCACGTCCCGCTATATAGATGATATCCTTTCACTAAATAATTCTAGGTTTGGTGATTTCGTTGATCGCATCTATCCCATTGAACTTGAAATTAAGGATACCACATATACAAACAGGTCTGCTTCATACCTTGACCTACACCTCGAAATTGACAGTGAGTGACGGTTAAGAACGACACTTTACGACAAAAGAGATGATTTCAATTTTCCCATTGTGAACTTTCCATTTATATGTAGCAACATTCCAACAGCACCTGCATATGGAGCATATATCCCTCAGTTAATATGATACTCCAGAGCTTGTGGGTCCTATCAGGATTTTCTTGATAGATGATTGCTGCTAACAAGAAAACTACAGAACCAAGGGTTCCTATTGGTTAATTTGAAGTCATCACTTCGAAAGTTTTGAGGTTGACACCATGACATGATTGGCCGTTATGATATATCTGTATCACAAATGACCACGGATATGTAAACACTTCCCATTCCTTTCCTCGTTCATCACCTATCACCGGGTTTGTAACTAGATTAACTCGACGGGTGCCACTAGTTGAGCAGAAAACTGCCGACCCTTCCGGGGCACCTGAGTTCACCCCAACTTTTTAGTGGGTTTATCGGTTCATGTTACTCAATCTTTAGTTTTATATCTAGGTTTTATAGATTGTCGTTTGTCCTTTTACTCTTTTACTTTTGGTCATTGTGTTGTCTATCCTTGGATTTACGGATTCTGATTACCCCTTTTGTTATCTTGAAATGTGTTCTAATATAAATTCACTGACAGCAGCTGGGTCGTCGTGGGTATGGTAGTTGGGCTTACAACTACCTATGCAATCAGTGAATATCACCAATAAAGCTGTGAGCACATGACGAGGTGTACCCTTGTGGCATTGAAGCATATTTTACAGTCAGTGAACAAGGGCCATGATTACGTATTTATTATTAACTATTTAACACTATTTCAGTTATGTAGCTTCGTTCGATTTTATTGGTGGGGAAATTTGAGTACCCAACACCATACACCAACCTGTCA
Organism: Gigantidas platifrons; assembly: GCA_002080005.1. Taxonomy (NCBI): domain Eukaryota; kingdom Metazoa; phylum Mollusca; class Bivalvia; order Mytilida; family Modiolidae; genus Gigantidas; species Gigantidas platifrons. The sequence goes on from MJUT01034751.1 coordinate 361,452, forward strand.
CAAGTTACCAACAAACTAACTTTATTACATAAAGCTGTATATAGTACACCTCGTTGTAAGAAGGAATCGAACGCACCATTACACACTCGAATTCTAATATGAAAGTGTACACAGTGATAGTTGAATAAATCCCCAACATCAATAAAATGAACAACTATCTCACATCTCAAAGCATTTTGAAACAAAAAGTACCACGGTATATAACGTTGGAAATTCAGGTTCTCGCTTAAAGTAATATGAAAGACAAATATCGTGGAATTTTTTTATTAAATATTTTCACTTAATATGTCACTTAATTTTAACTAAAATCAACTGCAAAACATTAGAAATCCGCTCAAAAGCAGAATGATATGCGCGTGACACAAGATTTGAACTCTTTCGGGGAGATTATCGCTCATGCGCAATGTTCAGTTGATGAAAAAACAATATATTCCGTGTGAATAATAATAAGAATTATTGCAAAAAATAAATGGTTCGCACGACATGAAACAGACAGATTCCTCAATAATCATTGTCAGGAATGTGTGCGTGCTTACCTCAGCATCCATGACTGTTTATCTTTTCTTCACGAGGTCATAATCGGCAATCATCGGATCAAAACAACCGAAAGTTAATCAGTCTCCACAACAATGGCGAGGGCGATAAACATGAACACGGATTTGCAGATTTTTAGTTGTTAGGAACATATTTCGACTTGAAACATGCATGAATAGCTTAATAAAGGTACCGCCGTATTCCAAATTGAATTTTCAGGGGGTAATTTTCTTCGCCCAAAACTGGTGTAATATTACTTTAAGATAGGCACAAAAATGTTCGATCTATATCGAACTACCATACGACTGATTTTATTATTTATTTATTTATTTATTATGACTTTTTTCCTTATTTATTATTTTTTTCTTCGAAGCACGAAAATTGGAAACCACGAATTTAAATAAATTTACAGACTTTACACGCACTTTCTTATTACGCAATTTGCAGAAATTATTTTAAAATTAACTCGATTGAATATTTTATTAAAAAAAAAATGTACGGACACCAAAATAACGTTTTGTAAGTCCTGATGGAGTACACGTTGGATTAATAGCGAATATATTGACTATATAGCATTTATAATAATATTTGATAATAATCATATTTATTAAGAAAGCTGCTAATCCAGTTATTGACGAGGGTTTGGTATTTTACTCACATATTGGGAGCATGTTCATAATATTTTTACTAAAATGTGATGTTCGAACCCATAAAATAAGTTTATTCCGCCACCTTTTATTGAAGTGCCTTTACTAAGCTAGGCATATAAGGGATCATGTATTTGTGTGTTAGGGATGTCAATTGTACTTCTCTCTATGATTTTATGATTTTTCAGACAGAATAATATTTTTTGTTTTTCATTTTCCTTTTTTTTTCTTTTTTTCTTTTTTTTTCTTTTTTTTTTAGAAAAAGCCTGATCAAGTAGCACTTGTAGACTGAATTCAGTAAAATTTACTTTGAAATAGCAAAGAAACCTATACAAACGCAATCTCGTAGTCGGACTTTCCATGAACTGTCAAACTTAATTAAAACTCTTCACTGGAACTAATCTCTTCTCGTAGTGAATTTTTATTTTGTAAACATCTGTATTTAATCGAAACGAAATGGGAGAAAAATCATTATCTGGTGTGAGCGAACTGTATGATACACAGTACAGTCAACCCTTGTCGCATCATTACACACCTCACCTTGACTGAAAATCTGGTGTGCGAGAACAATATAATATACAGTACATATAACCCTTGTCGCATCGCTAGACACTTCACCTTGACTGAAATTATAGACCTAAAAGATCCGTTAAAAATCAATGTATATCCATAGTCAACATGTCATACCGCACAGCACGACCAGCATAGCCCATTCATAATTCACCTTAAAAGTAGGTTACATTGCAAGTTTGTAATCATTAACGTGCCAGCCATGAATACGGTTCGATATCCGATCGGGTAAGACCAAAAACTGTAACATTTGTATTTCCTGCTACACCACTATGCATGGGGTATAATCAGGGCATCCAAGAGCAATTTTGCAAGGCAGACCAAGATTGCTTTGGGGCCCCGGGGACAGGCTGAGACTTCTAAATAAACTAAATATAGTTGAAAATACACCCCCCCCCCAAATAACAAAAATCAAATTAAAACGTCTATGGCTAAGGCTTTGGGGCCCTTCTTGGCTCTCCGGGCCCCGGACCGATGTACCGGCTAAACCCCCTCTCATAGGCCCTGTGTATAATGAGCAAATACTGTTAGGCTCTTTTTCAAGATAATGTACACGTTTACTCCTGTTATGTAACATGTCTGTTACTCATATATGGGGAGGAAAAATGTGCATGCCCGCATCAATATACTACGTTCGTGGCAATACAACTAGTTTTGTCTCGCCTCATTCTACTGACGTTCCTGTGGCAAGCCAGCAAAGTGAGCTCTCGCTTAATCATTAGAAGAAGCCAAATAAATTGGTCTACCAATCAGACAAGTTTCAAAATGGAAAATCCATGTAAATAACGTCTTCACGAAGGTCAATAAAACACTTGGCTTTCTACGTCGAACATCAACATAAATATCAGTTTTACCTCCGTAGAAGCAAAAAAAATCTCTCGTTAGACCATCACTGGAGTATGGTTGTTTTACCTCGAACCCCTATAATTAAAGGTAAAATGATCTAACACATTGCTGCAAAGTTCGTCACCAACAAACAGCAAAATACATTAGTGTTAGTGGCATGTTATAACAATATAAACTGGTAGGCGAAACGATACTCGACTTGTTATTGTAAAATGCGAAAATGTAGCTATTAATAAACAAGACGCCATTGAGACCATCTCGGAATATACATTTATCATCTCTCAATATCTTCCCTTAAGACAAAAGCCGTTTTTCTCGTGTATGATATCTGACTGAAACCGGCTGTCACAGACCATAGCTATGGGTCGGTAGGTTGCAGCATTTAAGGATTGATCGCAATGTTTTTGTTCGGTTCATGAAGAAATAACCTCAATCAGGTTGTAACCCGCGTCTGATGACAACGGCACGCAACGCCTTGGGAACGACGTCTATTTTCAGATGCAGTACATACGAAAATAACCTCAACCTTTTAAACCAATCTAAACACGTATTTAATGACATGTGACTCTAAAATTAATTTATTCATATATATATATATATGCTCTCTCCTTTATCAAATACTAAATAATGAAAGCTGTAAATAGTTTTAACCTATTTCAATTGTCATGTGCAACCTCTGACATAATCTTCATCTTGTTAAAGGTGGTCAGTATTTAGTAGAAGTAGTACAAACTCTGGCATAATCTTCATCTTGTTAAAGGCGGTCAGTCTTTAGTAGAAGTAGTACAACCTCTGATATAATCTTCATCTTGTTAAAGGCGGCCAGTATGTAGTAGAAGTAGAAGTATGCATGTATATTTGTTAATGATGTCGATTGTGCCTGTTTCTATGAGTTTTCAGGGGCCCGGGTGGCTCAATGAGTTAGGTCTTTGTAGGGCCCGGGTGGCTCAATGAGCTATGTCGTTGAAGGGCCCGGGTGGCTCAATGAGTTAGGTCGTTGGATCTAACAACTCATACAAGCCTATCACCAATACGGCGTGGGTTCGCGCCCAGCTTTTTAAATTACAAAAAGGATGCACTCGACTCGCAGCCGCAAATGATAAAGTTTACCAGTTTCTTTTGCCCAGGGTCGGTGGTTCTCTCCGGGTACTCCGGCTTCCTCCACCACTAAAACTGGTCGCCATGATATAGCTGAAATATTGCTGAAAGTGGCGTTAAACACCAAAATTCAAATTCAAATTCATTCTACGAGTTTTCGGTTAGATTTTGGAATTTTTTCGACTACATGTATATTATATTTTTTTGCTTTCATTTTATTCCATGAAAACAAATATATCAGTATCACGGTGGTACGTCGTTACGGACACTTTCGGGAGAAACGGCATATTTATGATAAAACAACGGACCTTTTCAGATAAAAACATTGCGTAGAGATGGATGACGATCGGGAAATCGAAGGTTTAAGCAAGAAGAATAGGTTTATATTCATTTTAATCTTTTTCACGGAATGAAAGGATTATCAAAGATTTTGTTTAGAATTACTTTTTTTCAAATATTCAACATAATCAACTTTGTTTTTCGCATTAAAATTTCCTTTGCTTAACTTATAATCTTATAATTTTCTCTTCTTGCCTAAACCCATGAACTAATCTTATAAAAGTGTATCACTATGTCAAGGAAATTATCCGAACTAAACGTACAATTTACCAAAAAAATTTAAAAATTTCGAAATAAAGATGAATTATCTAAATTTATCAACCACATAACACGTGTGCTGGATTTTGACACGACAAAAACGTAAACACTTGTTTGTTTGAAAGAAATAAAAAATAACGACAACAAATCGAAACTATAATCAATTCAGTATTCCGTGAAATAGGTTTTGCTTAAAAAGTGTTTTGGAGAACCAGAGAAAAGCTTCATTTTCATAGCAACATACTTCACTTTTACCAGAAAATATCGGGAATTATCCGTTGTTTTATCATAAATGTGCCGTTTCTCTCGAAAGTGTCGGTAATGACTTACCACCTTGAGTATTATACAGTTGATGATAACCAAGCAATCTTACCTGCTGTGGAAAAAAAGAGGGGCCCTCGTGGTGGTGATTATATGGTAGTTGGATTTACAACTACTTGTGCAATCAGTTACAATCACCACTAACGTTGTGAGTTCGAATCCAGCCCAATGGCGAGGTGTACTCAATACAACATTATGTGATAAAGCTTGTCAATGATTTGCGACAGGTCGTTAGTTTTCTCCGGGTCCTCCAGTTTCCTGCACCTAGAGAACTGACCGCCGCGATAAAACTGAAATATTGTTGAAAGTGGCGTTAAACGACATTGGTATTACTGTTTGTAATGAGCGGACAGCATCCACAGGAGGATGTGCTTACCATTCTCCATTTGCTTTTAATTCTCAATCTTTAGTTTTCTGTGCCGTGTTTTATTGATAATTGTTGTCCTTTCGCTTTTGGCTATTACATGGTCTATCCTTTGATTTATGATTTTGATTTTTTGATTTTTTTTGTGTGTTTTAACGCCACTTTCAGCAGTATTTCAGCTATATCATAGCAACCAGTTTTAGTAGTGGAGGAAGCCGGAGTACACGGAGAGAACCACCGACCCTGGGGAAGCAGCTGGTAAACGTTATCACTTGCTGCTTCGAGTCGAGTTGCATCTTTTTTTGTAATTTACAAAGCTGGGCGCGAACCCACGCCGTATTGGTGATAGGCTTGTATGAGCTGTTAGATCCAAAGACCTAACTCATTGAGCCACCCGGGCCCTACAACAACCTAACTCATTGAGCCACCGGGGCCCTACAACAACCTAACTCATTGAGCCACCCGGGCCCTACAACAAGCTAAGTCATTGACCCACCCGGGCCCTACAACGACCTAACTCATTGAGCCAACCGGGCCTTACAACAACCTAACTCATTGAGCCACCCGGGCCCTACAACAACCTAACTCATTGAGCCACCGGGGCCCTACAACAACCTAACTCATTGAGCCACCCGGGCCCTACAACAAGCTAAGTCA
>MJUT01034751.1:367618-392247 GCA_002080005.1 Gigantidas platifrons
AAAACAAAAACAAATCAAACGCTTCCGAGGATTTCATGCGTAAAATTAAACAAGTCACAGTTCAGAGTACTGCAATTGTATGCCAACGTATATCAAAAACTTCCATACTGTGAAAGTACATGTATCCGTGGATACCAATTTCCATGGTTCGACATAAATCTAGTGAGTGATATTAATGTTGTTATTATCCCCTCGCCAACGAAGTTGGGAAGGCATATAGTAACGCTACCGTCCGTCCTTCCGTCCTTCCGTTAACACCCTTGTGAACACTCTAGAATCAACATCCTTCAATGGATTTTGACCAAACTTGGTACATACGTAGTCCTTACAAGAATCTGGAACCCTATTGATTTTCAAGGTCAAAGATCAAGGTCATCGGGTCAATTTTTTAGGTGAGGGTATACGCCACGCTTTGCGTTGCCTTTGTTATATCTTAAATTGTATATATTATGATGAAATGTAAAAATCAAATGAATAGAAAGAATGTTTGAGTGGATTTTTTTTATTTTCACTTGCTACCGCTGGACAAATGAGATTGATGTAAAACAGGGACTCTAAATGTGTAATCCTGGGTCATTAAAGTTATTGTATACAGACGGTTATATATTTTTTTTAATAAACTATATTATGATGTTAAAAAGACAACAACAAAAATTTCCGTGGTTCGAGAATGTCTAAATTCGTATTTAAATACTAGGCAAAAATTTATAATAACTTTTTTTTTTATTTCGTTGGATGTTATAATTCGTGACTTTAATGACTAACGAAATTCACACAAATTAAAACTTCACGAATATTAATACTTACACAGATTATAACGACATATCAGCGCGGTCTAATTACAATATCATCCTGGTCACATATTCTCATATCATTTAATTGTAAATACTGTACATAATAAATAGATTAAAACATGAGCTTTAATTGCCATATCGGCTTGGATATCTCCCTACGACTCATATCTCTCATCTTTTCGCCTGGGGTCGATGTTGCGATCTCTGTGTGAAAACCAGGCCGATATGGAAAAGGTCATGTTTTAATCTATTTATTATGTACATCTACATAAAACTTAAGGTATGGATATTACTATTAAAGTTTATAATATGAAGTAATATATACACAACAGGGGCGGATCCAGGGGGCGCACCCGGCGCCCCCCCTAAAATTGGAAAAAATATGATTTTTTTGCGTAAAATCGTGATTTTTCACACGAAATACCCCCAATATTTTCGCGCCTCTCTCCGCTCGGCGCGATTATTCTAAGTGCGCCCCCAAACTTGAAATTCTGGATCCGTCCCTGCACAATATACCGATTCTAACAGTAATAAAATAAGAATATACACATTCTTCCACCTTCCATTGGTCCGCATCATACATTAATGTATCACTTCATATTGCTAGCCTTGGTCTCATTCCCGACGAACACGGTCATTTAATTGGACAAAAACTCCATCTTTTGGCACAATCATTGGCCGTAGAGCTGTTGGCAATGGATCCTGAAACAGGAGATACTCATTTTATATCATAAAACCAATATACATGAAACTTGTCTAAACCGAACCCTGAATAAACCAAAATATTGTATATACAGAACATTAAATCAAGTCCCAAATGTAGGAAACATTTGTTAATTTAACCTGTAAAAACCGAATACCTGTCTATTCAGAACGCAAAAAACAGGTCCCTATGAGGTTCAGTTTAGACAGGTTTTACTGCATACATATGCTTTGTATGTTTGTATTTGCATATAGCATATCATTATAGGTCCATGTTAGAATAATCGCATTGCATTGTAAACTGTGATTCCCAGTTTCATTATATACTTGAACGCAATATGCCATGTAGCCTTTTAATTATATTTGATTGTCCAATAGTATCTAAGACGGCTACATACATTGACCAATCGGCAAACAGCTATTGGCGCGAGTTAGTCGCTTAGTGACTAAATGTGGTATGTCTTAAAATGTTAATGGATTATCAATGGACAATTACCATTTACAAAAAGATATAAAACACATATAATTCTCATTAGATGTACCTGAATGTAATTTCTAATGTAGTTGTTTTATATTCCTGGTTTGTGATTGGACAATGCTGTAATTGTCAAGGTATCAATTCCACGGTTGAAATATCATGAGATATTTTTAGAATTGTAGCCGATTACCGTTTACCTCATAAAGTTTGTCAGTGACTTGCAGCAGGTAGGTGGTTTTCTCCAAGGTACACCGGTTTCTTCTACCAATAAAACTTACAGCCACGCTAGAACTGAAATATTGTTGAAAGTGGCGTTAAACATCATAAACCAGACCCTTTCATAGATGGAACCACATATTTCAGCTTGAGGAGACACATGGCCACACCAAACGGTCTTTTTAAATTATTTTATTTAAATGAAGATAGTCTTTGATAGAACTATTGCCTAGTACATGTATTGTACTGGTTAAAAAAATGATTTATTTTTATTTAATTTATTGTTTTTGTTAAACGCCACTCTCAGCAATATTTCAGCTATATCATGGCGACCAGTTTTAGTGGTGGAGGAATCCGGAGTACCCGGAGAGAACCATCGACCATGGGCAAGCAACTGATAAACTTTATCCTTTGCGGATGCGAGTCGAGTGCACCCTTTTTGTAATTTACAAAGCTGTGTGCGATCCCACGTGATAGGCTTGTATGAGCTATTAGATCCAACGACCTAACTCATTGAGCCACCCGGGCCCCTTATTTGTTTTTTACATTTCATCGTAATATACAGAATTAAAGATATAGGCTTGTATGAGTTGTTAGGTAATCTAACTCATTGAGCCACTTGGGCCCCTCAAAAAATTTAGAAGCTTATCACAAAAACTCAATTAGATACAAAGGTGTCTACATTTTTATTTCAACATTTTAATGGCATATAAACTTGTTCTATAGAACTGACATTGTAATTATATAATGTCGATTTGCATTGAACTAGCGGGTAGAAACGTCGCTTAAATACTAATGTAGTTTGGACACATTATCACGAGTCCGAGCGAGCTAGCCTTTGTACTCACTAACTTATTGATGCGTGCTAAGGGACGAAGAAGCAGATACTACTTTCATAGCCTTTGTTTTGAACCGACCAGTGATCAAATCTACGAGCTTCCTCACTCGAGATTGATTGATTGTTTTGGTGTTTTAACGCCACTTTCAACAATATTTCAGCTATATCATGGCGACCAATTTTAGTGGTGGAGGCATCCGGAGTACCAGGAGATAACCATCGACCATGGGCAAGCAACTGGTAAACTTTATCACTTGCGGCTGCGAGTCGAGTGCACCCATTTTTGTAATTTACAAAGCCGGGCGCGAACCCACGTCGTATTTGTGATAGGCCTGTATGAGTTGTTAGATCCAACGACCTAATTCATTGAGCCACTCGAGAGGATACATGAAATCATTAAGCTACAGAGACCATCAGTGTGGGCTTTAGATCAAGCGAGGACTTGCCCCCCCCCCCTCTTGTGAGGCTCCTCTCAATCCCCCACTCTCACGACATCAAGGAAATAATTTAAGGGTTGGTTAGAGACTACTGTGCTTTATGACGGCATATGTAAGACAGCATCAAAAATATTATACACCTTTACCGGAAGTCCCCTAGAATATTAGACCCTATTCCAAGACTATAGGTAAATCCGGCACTGGACATGGTCGATTTGAAAATAAACTAATTACAATTGTCTGTGAACATGGCTTGATTTCAAATCTTTGTAGCAGCTTAACAACAGCAATTTTCACTTGGAGGTTAGCCAATCTTAAACCAGGACAAATTCGAGGCCCTTGGCCGAAAGGCAGAAAACTAAAAGGATGTCGCTTTTTAACTTCCTCAGGAGAAAATCTGAAAAACAGGAAAAAAATAATAATAACGATTTCAGTATGCTACTTGATTTATCATTAATGTTCAAAATGTACAGAAACACAGAAACGAAGACAATAAGAATCCGATTTTTTATAAAACGAAATGTCGTTGTCTCATCGTATGGTAGTTGGATTTACAGCTACTATCTATGCAATCAGAGTATTTCACTGCTAAAGATGTGAGTTCATTTTCCGTTTATGTCATGGTGTACTCGATACAATATTATGAAAGGTCGTACGTTTTTTCCTGTATTCCGGATTCCTTCACCAATAAAACTGACAGCCACTATTTAACTATTATATTGTTGAAATTGGCGTTATAAGCAATACATTTCACGATAATCCTATTTTAAACATTATGAATCGCTCTGGGCATGACAGTATGCAGTAATCGTTTTGATTTGTTTCAAATTATCATCAAAATATCTTTGCCTTTTAAAAGGGCATTAGCTACGATTTTGACCCAAAAAAATATATGTTTTGGAAATTGGTAAATAGCTTTGAAATGGTAAAATAAAGGTAAATATTTCACATTAAACAGCTTATCGAACCACTTTCCGCCTTTTGAGAACGAAAATTACCATCGATTACTTATTTGCTTGCAAGCAAATAATTTGACCTCGCTTTTTCCGTATGCAATTGACATTACTAGTGACAGGTAAAAACGAATAATTTGTATTTTGTCGCTTATTGACTGCCAACTTGCATGATTCTTTGTCCGTAATTAACACCGACTAAAAGCAGATTCACAAAAAATAAGAAATAAGTGCATTGTTGTACTGATGTAATGACGATTCGACAAACTCTGTAAACAATGTCGATAATTAATAAGATGGCGTCCATTTCTTGATCGATCTCAAAACACGAGCAGTTTTTTTTTCAACGATGCGCGTACATTTAACAACATTTATAAGTTACAGAAACACGTTTTATTAAGGCATCAATCATATATATATCTGATAGTTTTTATGGGTAACAAAAAATTACGATTTGGCAGATAATGCCCCTTTAAATTCGACATTTCATTTCGTTTCTCTACATAATAACACTCGAACATAGCACATCGTTACTCGAACATAACACATCGTTACTAGAACATTACACATCGTCTTGCGGAGATAACACTTAGATACTCGAACATACACATCTCTGCTTGAACATAACACATCGTTACTCGAACATACACCTCGTTACTTAAACATAACACATCATTACTCGAACATAGCACATCTTTACTTGAACATAGCACATCGCGAGTTTGATTTGAATGATAGGTGTACTTTAGAATATGACCGCGACCACGTGGTAGTTTGGATTATATCTACCTATGCAAGAATCACTTCCTATCCCACCTAAAGTTGTGCATATGTTTCCCGGCATTGGAGATAGGAGGTAAAATCGATACACCATTGTGTGATATAGATTGTCAATGGCGTCGGGTTGCCGAGCATTGTCTACGAAGACTCTGGTTTCCTCCACTGGCAAAACGCTACGGAACGACATAACTGAAATTTTGTTTTAAACAAAAATTGGCGTTTAACACTAATTACCTATTTGTTGTAAAGCTACTGCAATATATAAACCAATAGCTATATTAGCGGTCTATATTTACTTCAGGGGTTCCAACATGTTTAGAATTTACTTAAGAGTCCCAACCCATGAGCGCAAACCCTAGCTCAAAACCCTTAACCTGAACCCTAACCTAACACTAACCCTAAGATTACCCTAACCCTATGAACATTCTTATTTAAGTTTATGTTGGGTCCATAAAATAAATGATGAGCATATTACCTTTCCGGAATAAACTGGTCCGGATTTGGGAAGACTCTGTCATCACAATAAAGTGTGCACATCATTGCAACAACATTCACGCCCTTTTTAAAGTGCACACCGTTAATATTGCAATTTTCTGTACATGTTCTTGCAACTCTGCAAATATTAGACTTATCAATCATTTACCAAATTTAATTTAAGATACCGTTCCGTTAAATTAATATGATACGTCCTTGATGTCATTCTCTATCCAGAGTTGTCGTTCCTGCTACGCTACGTAGCAGGAACGACAACTCTGGATAGAGAATTAGCGTAGCAGGAACGACAACTCTGGATAGAGAATGCCTTGATGTAACACTAAGACTATAGACATACATTTTTTTTTATTATTATTAAAGGGATATTAAAGCTCATTTTGGTAATTTTTTGTATCTCATGAAAACTTGCAACTGGTTCAATAAAAGATAGTTATGAAACATTAACCCGGTTTTTATCAATGAAACTTTGCAAAAGTGACATAATTCGTTGATAATTATGTCATATCTTGCGGTCTAAGCCTTGAATTGAATTTTTGCTTCCTGGACAAAAATTCATTTCGACCCTTTTAAGTGATGTTTTAACGATATTAGGGATTATATGGGCGTGTAAAATATTTTTGGATTGTTTTTACAATTAAATTGAAAAGAAACAACCTTTGTCACGAGTTGAAAAAATATGTGTTAAAACGAGCTTTAATATCCCTATAAAGTCTCATTTATTTATAAAGTTATAAATAATGAAATGTCATTGTATATTTGAAAACAAAAACATAAAAGAACCACTCGCCAAAGAGTAGTACCGCATTGTGATGTCCATCATGCTTTAAGAAGCACGATGTTCGGTTCGTCTTGACCTCTAGTTGTTTGTAGGAGGGCTCATGTCTTACTATGATGTTCGGTTCGTCTTGACCTCTAGTTGTTTGTAGGAGGGCCCATGTCTTATTTACATTTTTAGTGTTTGCCTGCGTATAGTGATTTCTAACACATACATGTGTTGTGTTTTTGCTTTGCTTGTCTTCGTCTTGTGTCTTGTGTTCCCACTGTTGCCAGTTGCTCTGGATTGTACATTGTTCACTAACTGTCCAATCGGTTTTCTCTAACGTTTATCTTATAATACAATATAAAACTGAATTTAATGAAAAACAAAGACACATCATGAGCTAAATTTGACCAGTGAATCCAGTACATACATCTGTTCCTATTTTAAAAATGAAGTCTAGAAGTCTGGAAGATAATATTCTACCCACTTTTTAATGGATTTAAAATTAAATCTAGTGGTATGTAAGATATTTTTTCTCTCACTTTTTTCACTTTTCAATGGATTTAAAATTAAGTCTAGAAGTCTGGAAGATGATATTTTACCCAATTTTAATGGATTTAAAATTAAGTCTAGTAGTATGTAAGATATTTTTTCTCTCACTTTTTTCACTTTCCAATGGATTTAAAATTAAGTCTAGACGTCTGGAAGATAATATTTTACCCACTTTTTAATGGATTTAAAATTAAGTCTAGTAGTATGTAAGATAATTTTTTCTCACTTTTTTCACTTTCCAATGGATTTAAAATTAAGTCTAGACGTCTGGAAGATAATATTTTGCCCACTTTTTAATGGTTTTAAAATTAAGTCTAGAAGTCTGAAAGATAATATTTTTTCCAGAAACGTGTCGTGTGCAAAGAACTAGATAACTACGTTTTATAACAGAACGAGTTGAATGTGGTCTGTATTTGGTAGAAGTAAATTTAGTAAACCTCAATATTGATGCCATGCACAACTGCAGTGATATTTATAGATTATTACATGGCATTTTCCATATCGGCCCTGGTATCAGCCCGAGACTGTCATATCGGACCCGAGGGCCGATATGAGTCGAGGGCTGATACCAGGGCCGATATGGAAAATGCCATGTTATAATCTATTTATCATATATTTTCAACTAAAAAGATTTAGCCTGTAGAAAATCAAAAAATACCATTTACAACAAAAATTTAATTCAACAACTCAAAAACAAAGTTTTATAACTTGTGGAATTTACTTCACAATTATGGATTTTTAAAATTGTCATCATAAATGTTTATGGTCACATTGCCAATAGATGCATTACTCATCATAGAAAATCAAAAAATACCATTAACAAGAAAAATGAAAAAAAAATCAAAATTTTCTAAAATAAGGAAGCATAAATCAGTTCTAACAATAAACTAAAGGTAAATTTGGAGGTTACTGTTTGTCAAAACAGCTGATGCTCCCTGTAATTTGTTTTCATAGAATAATGAACTTACCCTGGGGCACAAGGTAAAAGGCGGAGTGTTTCGTTAATAAACATATCCAAATACTCCATTTTCCTGAGGTCTTCGAAACTTGGAGATTCCTGAAAATGATCAAGTTTTTCTATATCGTGATCATGAATATCACGTAGGCCAAATTTAAAGATATGAAAGGGGTGTAATCAGAACAGTGATCGATTTTTTATTTGATTTGATTTTTGGTGTTTAACGCCACTTTCAACAATATTTCAACTATATCATGGCGGCCAGTTTTAGTTGTGGAAGAAGCCGGAGTACCCGGAGTGAACCATGGAAACAGTGATGAAAGACGAACGATGATCAAATGAAAAAAGTACAAAAAGACAAGCAGTGGTTCACAAAGCACAACAGATAAAATTAAAGATTAACCTCATGAATCGCAATTAACATCGGGGTGAACGTAAGGCACCCACTCTTGAATTTAAACATAATGTCTTCATCAGAAACAGAGACGAAATGATGTCTGTGAAATACCGCATATTAGAAGTAGAATGAACAAATTGTCAGGAAGAAAAAAATGTACAATTATGACTGTACAAAATAAAATAATTGTGTAACTAGAGAAACACGATGGGTGCCATTAGTGGACCAGGAACTGCTTACTTTTCCGAAGCACCTGTGTTCACCCCCGCTTTTAGTGGGGTTCGTGTAACTCGATCTTTAGTTTTCTGTGTAATGTTTTGTAGATCGTTATTCGTCCTTTTGTCATCGGCCATTTTGCTGTCTGTCTTGTCGATTTTCGAATTCTGATTACCCTTTTGGTATTTTCAAGTTCTTCTTAAACAGTGATGGTCAACAATTCCGCCAATACCAACAAAATAAACAATTACCATTTACCCCCAAATCATAGAACACAAAAAGACCATGTCATACGCCGATAGAAATCAACGTCTATATTGTGACGAGCACAACATTGTGATGAGGTTAGAGCAGTTGATGGGGTGCACCACCCCCCCCCTCCAATTTGATAAAAATCCTACATAGACTTGTTTCTATTCACAAGATGCTCACACTATTACAAAAATGAACTTTAACTTAAACATGAACAGTCTAATACATATCAGTGTCAGTGGACTTTCGTAGTTATTTGACTACCAGCTAGGAAAGTAGAAACTGTTAAGCCATTATATATACTCATAGGAAGACATACCTCCAACAGATATCAGATATCAATTAGCTAAAGCTATTCAGATATTAAAAGTCTTCGCAGGAGACGTGAATAAAAAGGTCATCATCTTCGAATTGTGGTTTCTGATTACACTTTGGTACACGTATCTTCAAACATCTTTCTTCACAAGGAATTGATTTTATAATCTTTATTAATCTTAAATGGGAATTTTATTCGTGGAGAGTTTTATTTCCATTTCCGAGAAATTCTGTTTTGACGCTAG
Organism: Gigantidas platifrons; assembly: GCA_002080005.1. Classification (NCBI taxonomy): domain Eukaryota; kingdom Metazoa; phylum Mollusca; class Bivalvia; order Mytilida; family Modiolidae; genus Gigantidas; species Gigantidas platifrons. The sequence continues at coordinate 377,007 of MJUT01034751.1, forward strand.
TGATTGGTCAGATCGGACAACGTTAACCATATCATGACATAAAATGAATTTCTTAATCATAAATTGAATTTTAAGGATTTATTTACATAAGTGAAGTGAATGTTTTACCCGATAAATGTAGTTTAGCGCCGCCATTGTCTTATTGAAGTGCTGTATCAAGCCAGGAATGTGAGATAATCATGCATATCTATGTTAAGGGTGTCTATTTTCCCCCTGCAGTTTCCTCAACTTGTCCATTGGATTTTGAATCTGTTCTGAAGTTATGGTATTTTAGTTGTTGTTTTTTTCATTTTATTTTACCCATTATTATTAAAACTTACGTCATATCCACACAATTCTATGACTTCTTCAAGTGCTTTTTGTTGCGCTTGTGGATTAACAGCGAGCATGTGGATGACAAATGACAAACATGCATTTGTGGCTTGTATACTTCCTCCAATCAAAGAGTTGATGTGTCCAGCGATTTCCTCGACGTCCAGATGAGGACCTGTATTATTACCATTATCATTTTGACCAGGAGATGACCTTCTTAACATTTGACCTAATAGCGTTTTGTGTTTTTCATTCGATGATTGGGAATACTGTAATTATAAGATTGATAATCCATGTGAATCGTGCAGGGTTGCACAATGCTTATTTAATATGCTACATACATGTGCAGAGATTTGCAAAAATAATTCGGTCACTATAATGTTTTACTAAATATTTCATATAAAACCACATTATTTTCAAAACATGATTCCAAAGTTCCGGATTCTGATTGCCCCTTTTGGTATCTTCAAAATCTTCCTCCTGCTCCACTGGTCGTATTATTCTTGCTACAAATCCGGTGAAAGGTCAGGAACAAAGGAAGGACGGAATTTCATGGTGAAAAACGCATTATATCCACGTTAATAGGTGACCGAGGTTCATTAATGATGGCTAACCAAGTGAGTAACTAGTCAAATTTATAACCAAGTGGGTAACTAGTCAACTTTATAACCAAGTGAGTAACTAGCCAACTTTATAACCAAGTGAGTAACTAGTCAACATTATAACCAAGTGAGTAATTCGTCAACTTTATAACCAAGTGAGTAAATAGTCAACTTTATAACAAAGTGAGTAACTAGTCAACATTATAACCAAGTGAGTAACTAGTCTACTTTATAACCAAGTGAGTAACTAGTCAACTTTATAACCAAGTGAGTAACTAGTCAACTTTATAACCAAATGAGTAACTAGTCAACTTTATAACCAAATGAGTAACTAGTCAACTTTATAACCAAATGAGTAACTAGTCAACATTATAACCAAATGAGTAACTAGTCAACTTTATAACCAAATGAGCAACTAGTCAACTTTATAACCAAATGAGTAACTAGCCAACTTTATAACCAAGTGAGTAACTAATCAACTTTATAACCAAGTCAGTAAATAGTCAACTTTATAACCAAGTCAGTAAATAGTCAACTTTATAACCAAGTGAGTAACTAGTCAACTTTATAACCAAGTGAGTAACTAGTCAACTTTATAACCAAGTGAGTAACTAGTCAAGTGAGTAAATAGTCAACTTTATAACCAAGTCAGTAACTAGTCAACTGTATAACCAAATGAGTAACAAGTCAACTTTATAATGTAGGGAATTGTTTAAAGAGATGATGAGGTATTGTTGGTACAAGACCAATACGTTGAGGAAGTTGCAAGCTTATTGAAACAGTCCCATGGTTAGACCCATCGTTCCACTCTGACACATTATCCTCACTCTCTGGGCCCACAAGTACCTTCTCCTACTCATATAACTGTAGAATATATTTCTGTGAAAGTACTTTTCTTCGTGTATAGCAATTTTCGTGGTTTGGTTAAAATATTACAAATTCGTGGATTCGTAAATTCGTGGATTTTGTGTTTGTACCAAAATACAATTCTTTGATTTTATATTTTCAACAAAATAAGTTTCACTGGGTATCATAACTTCACAGGGCCGGGTGGCTCAATGAGTTAGGTAATTGAATTACCTAACAATCCATACAAGCCTACATTTTTGTATCACCAATACGGCGTGGGTTCGCGCCCGGCTTTGTAAATTACAAAAAAGGTGCACTCGACTCGCAGCCGCAAGTGATAAAGTTTACAAGTTACTTCCCCATGGTCGGTTGTTCTCTCCGGGTACTCCGGCTTCTTCCACCACTAAAACTGGTCGCCATGATATAGCTGAAATATTGCTGAAAGTGGCGTTAAACACTAAAAATCAATCAATCATAACTTCACATAGTTAATTATTATTATAATCACTTCTATCAGTTTTCTCGAAACATGTTCCCTGATTTCCTTCATACTTGCTTCACGGGCCTTCTTGTGTTTGTAGTCAAAAGGTTGTAAGAAAGGAATGAGTAGATGATACATCCCTAGGAAATAAAACAAGAAATAATACTACCATTAGTGAGAAAGAGTATGTATGTTAATGAACACGAGAGACTATTTAACATTATATTTAGACACAAATTCAAGCAATGAAGCAGCGCTTGTATTGCCGTTCTGGATTTCACAGTCTAAATAGGATCAAAACTCACCCTAAGATGAGTGTGAAACGACCGCCGCAAGCATGTAGTTGAACGGTACACTTTACACCTATCGATAGAGTGGTACTCTTTACTTCTATCGATAGAGTGGCACTCTTTACTTCTATCGATAGAGTGGTACTCTTTACTTCTATCGATAGAGTGGTACTCTTTACTTCTATCGATAGAGTTGTACTCTTTACTTCTATCGATAGAGTTGTACTCTTTACTTCTATCGTTAGAGTGGTACTCTTTACTTCTATCGTTAGAGTGGTACTCTTTACTTCTATCGTTAGAGTGGTACTCATTACTTCTATCGATAGAGTGGCACTCTTTACTTCTATCGATAGAGTTGTACTCTTTACTTCTATCGATAGAGTTGTACTCTTTACTTCTATCGTTAGAGTGGTACTCTTTACTTCTATCGTTAGAGTGGTACTCTTTGCTCATATCGATAGAGTGGTACTCATTACTTCTATCGATAGAGTGGCACTCTTTACTTCTATCGATAGAGTGGTACTCTTTACTTCTATCGATAGACTGGTACACTTTACTTTTATCGATAGAGTGGCACTCTTTACTTCTATCGATAGAGTGGTACTCTTTACTTCTATCGATAGACTGGTACACTTTACTTCTATCGATAGAGTGGTACTCTTTACTTTTATCGATAGAGTGGTACTCTTTACTTCTATTGATAGAGTGATGCTCTTTACTTCTATCGATAGACTGGTACACTTTACTTTTGTCAACAAATGCTAGATCAGGGCATCTTTGTCGTTTCGATGTTATTTGGTGTATCGGATATAATATCCCAGATGTGGTGATCATTTTTGCACCATATTGTGAACGAACGAAATGTCACATCTAAATTATTGCGGGAGATTGAATATACGTGAATTGTAAATAGAAATAGACAGTTTTTGCATTCTCTATGAAACATACCAAAATATGTGTCAAAGACTGACTTTTCTGTCCGTTTCGAAAGTAAGGGATTTTTACGACACAACTGTAGTAACAAGGTCAAGGTCAAGATCAAGAATTGTTTCAACTTGTTGAAAGCGTTCAGTATATGATAGGCTTGGCGGGAGTATTTATGGATGCAAAAAATGTATGTTTTGATGCAAATAATATACTTGTATTGTAGTTTAAATATAGGCAGTTGTTGTTAGACTAGTAATATTTTACTTCGAGTTTCCCGTAAGATGACGAATCCACGAAAATTGGCATACCAGGAATGATAATTATTACACAGTAACAACAATAAGAGAGGAAAAAAACATACAGTAATTGTTATTTCAAATACCTACTTGCTAACCGAGAAATGGGACTTGCTGCTGACTGATTGAATGCTTTCATAAAACGATATGAAAGTACATCTTCGTTGTCTAAACTGTTGGTGTTGAAGTCAAAACAAGACTTTGCAAAGCTATCAAGGATATATCTATCAACTAAACTACAAAATTTAAACAACATTTTAAGTTATTAGTATCTCTAATGTCCAAGATTAGAACGTCATATATCAACGCTGTTAGCCCGGTTTACACGTGAGAGTTTGCATTGTACTCACACGTGGAAAACACCTACATGATCGCATCATTTCATTAATAGGGAGATTTTAACCTATAAGATTAGCTTATACCCGCCACTTTTATTGAACTGTCTGTACCAGGAAAATGAATATCATGTAGATGTGTTCTGAGGTGTCAATTTGGCCTCTTTTTCGATTTAGCATCCTTTTCGATTTATCTATTGGATTTTGGAAATGGTCCAACGGTGTGGTATTTTATGATCAGGTGTATTATTATCAAGAAGTAATCTTTCCGAATAGCACACATTTAAAAAAATAGTGCTTTACAGAACAGAATAGACTAACCAATTAACTTCTAACTAGGCGAGTATTCCAGTTACAGGAGATAGAAAAATATGTTACGAAAAATACTGACGCATTTTCCAGGATAACATGAGTACCCGGCTACGACGAAATACAATGATAACTCTAATCTTCCACCAGATGACTAGTGATGTCAAATTCACCGAACCCCATCGGTGGTGTAATGGTTAGCGTGTTAACCTCAAGTGGGGTAGGTCGTCGGTTCTAACCCCGATCGGGTCAAATAAAAGACTATGAAATAGATATTTGTTGCTTCTCCGGTAAGCATGCACTATTAAGAAGAAAGAGCAAAGACTGGCTGGCTCTGAATCAGGATAATGTGTCCGAGTGGGGAGACATGTCTGCCTGTGGACTGTTGTTTCAATGAGCTAACACTATGAAATAATTCAACTAAGCGTGTTGGTCTAGTACAAATTACACCTCATCAGCATCTCATTGAAAATTAACTTCTTCTCGCCATTATATAGCTAAAAAAGTCCTCAATTGGCACTAAACAACAATCACTCACCCAAGCTACCTTTCTTCTCAGAAAATGTTCTCTAATTATTCACATAAATTAAGACATATAAATATATATATTAGTCTTACCTCGTGATGTTAAATCCCTCAGGGTTAGACTTTTTCTGTATTGTAACTTTAGTACAGAACTTCTCACCAATATGACTAATACTGTCTGACAACTAGAAAACAAACAAGAATTAAGCTTAATACGAATGCATTCAGATACATCTGTCAGTGATTTGTGGCAGTTCGGGTGGTTTTCTCCGGTTCCCTACATCAATAAAACTTACCACCACGGCACAACTGAAATCAGGGGCGGATCCAGGATTTTGTGTTAGGGGGGACGAAAGTCGGCGAGGGGTCTGGAGACCGCTTAAGGTCCAGCGGGTCCAGGGCAGAGACCTGGTAGGGTGCCCCGGGGGCGAAGTCTCCCGGAAGCTCCTGGGTTTTGAGTATTTAGGAAGCTTTTCGTTCAACAATTTTGAAGCATTTTGTGAATGTGATGAAGTGTATTAAAACGCATGAATCTTCTCCAAAAAGTTTCAGATAGTTTATAAGCAGTGACTGTAAATTAAAGGGAGATTTCACTTGAAATTATCTATCTGGAGCTGTGACTCCCCTGATTTCCTTATCACGTCGGGTATTCGTATACTCGGAATAGGTGCGGACACTTTGAACTCGGTGCAAGCTAGTTATTTTGAACGAATAAAATATTGTTAAAAGTTGTGTTAAACATAATAATAATAACACTAACCATAATGCATCATAACCTTTATAGTATTAGGCAGGAGTTACGGAAAGGAATTATTTGTTTATATAATATTTGAACTATGAACCCTATGGATGACCTTTAACCCCAAGCAACGGTCATGCTGGTACCCTATTACCCTATATTGTTTTTGTTTTATTATATATTGACAAAACTTGTTTTTTGTTCTCTTTCCTAGCAGAGTAAGCTATGTTTCACATGGGAACTAGAACCGTTTGCATCCGTCGCCATTTTACCGTTTTTCTAAATCAATAATAACAATACGCTTGCGCAATGCGAAATCAAGCGAAGCGTGACATAAATTTAGATGACATATTGTCGTAACTTGGACAGAAACGATTTTCGTGTGATGTTTTCAGGAAATAAATAACAATAAATAAAGGAGAAGACTTTATAAATATTTCCAAGGGATATTCTTGGTGCGTGTTGATCTATGATTTAATAGATTCTCTGTAAATTACATAGCCAGAAACACAAATCATAAATCGTGGATACTATACGTTTAAAAACGTAGATATCAAATATAGTGCACACCACGTGTTTTATGGAAAAACCTTCATCAGGTACGTATAATATATATCTACAGTGGAACTTGTGCATTCCGACATCTTGTGACATCCGACAAAAATTTACGGTCCTAAAGTATTTCTGTTATCTAAGATAAAGCCTGATTATTCCCACATCCTGTATAGCCTGACACATTTCCCTGGTTCCTTGGTGTGTCGGATTAGACAGGTTCCATTGTATTAAAAAAAATATTCAATCGACTAAATGAAAATTTTACAAATGTGTTATACTGATAATACTGGCTCACGAATATGTTAAAGGGATATGAAAGCTCATTTTGGTAATTTTTTTGTATCTCATGAAAACTTGCAATTGGTTCAATAAATGATATTTATGAAACATTAACCCAGTTTTTATCAATGAAACTTTGTAAAAGTGACAAAATTCGTTGATAATTCTGTCATATCTTGCGGTCTTTGCCTTGAATTGAATTTTTGCTTCCTGGACAAAAAATCATTTCAACCCTTTTAAGTGATACTTTAACGATATTAGGGATTATATGGGCGTTCAAAGTATTTTTGGATTGTTTTCACAATTAAATTGAAAAGAAACAACCTTCGTCACGAGTTGAAAAACTATATGTTAAAACGAGCTTTAATATCCCTTTAAACACTCAAAATCATAACCTATTTTAACAATGTGCATTCGTGTCAAATTACAGGTGTATTTTATTGACCACTTTTAATTTATGAGTTGCTGACCACTTACATGTTTCATAGAGGTTGAGTTAAACGCAGATGCAAATATCGACCTTTGACCTTTCCATTCGGCTCCATGCATATTCAGTAAGCTATTTTCGTCGGGAGTGTACACAAACGGATTAATTAACTGAAATATACACATCAGCGTAGTAAGTAAATGTTAAAAGCATTGGATGTCTGTGTGATTTTTATATTAATTTTTTTCAACAGCCGATCGGCTGATATCTTATACCCTTTTATTCACAAAATTTACATTGCAATAGTTTCATCTTTTAATATTTTGCCAGTGTCATCTTTTTTTTACATTATGCCAAATTGAATGTCATTTTCTACATTGTGCTAGTGCCATCCTTTTACATTTTGCCAGTGTCATCTGTTTTACATTATGCCAAATTAAATGTCATTTTCTACATTTTGCCAGTGTCATCTTTTTTACATTATGCCAAATTGAATGTCATGTATTACATTGTGCTAGTGCCATCTTTTTGCATTTTGCCAGTGTCATCTGTTTTACATTATGCCAAATTGAATGTCATTTTTTACATTGTGCTAGTGCCTATCATTTTGCATTTTGCCAGTGTCATCTTTTTTACATTATGCCAAATTGAATGTCATGTATTACATTGTGCTAGTGCCATCTTTTTGCATTTTGCCAGTGTCATATGTTTTACATTATGCCAAATTGAATGTCATTTTTTACATTGTGCTAGTGCCTATTATTTTGCATTTTGCCAGTGTCATCTTTTTTACACTATGTCAAATTGAATATCATTTTTCACATTTTCAATTTTTTTCTCTCTTTCCGATGGAATTTTGAAATATTCCGACAGTGTTGTGGTTCTTTTTTAGATTTCACTAAGCCCTAATTTCAGTTTTCAGCGTTGTGTTTTTTTGTTTTGTTTGTCTTTGTCCTGTGTCTTGTGTGCCCAATGTTGCCAGTTTCTCTGGATTTCCTTTCTTGATTGCCCCTTCGGGTTTTTTTATCAAACGTTTATTATATACCCTGAATAGCAACCCAGTGATGTAATGTTTTTTTCTTTCCATGTTTTAAAAACTTCAGTTTCATAAATGTATCGTACATATATTACAAGACACCAAACTGGATCTGTTTTTCTGTAACGTAACAATAATAGATAGTTCACTCACCGGCCGTATATGAAATTTTTCGAATTCCTTCACGAGAATTTGCTTTGCCATCTCAGGACAGTTGATAACCAATTTTGGCATAAAGCCTTCGAAAAATCTAAGCAAAATATACAAAAAACTCATAGTCAAACATGCCCATGCAGTCACCTCTATTAAGCAGTCACCTGTATTAAAAGGTCACTCTTTTCTTGCCCTGTTATAGAAAATTTCACATGAATCGAACCTCTTTTAAGAGGTCACCTGTCTAAAAAGGCCTCTTTTTCTTTGCTCCATAGATGACCTCTTAACACAGTTCCACTGTATATGTAAATATATTACACTTAATATACTTTAATTTATGTCGAATTGAGTAAGTTAATGATTGGCATTAAACACCAATCCCTCACTCACTCACTTAGACATCAATAAAAGTAAAAAACCAGCGCCTTTAATTGTGTTCTGTGTTTCACAGTCACAGCAGAATCTTCAACAATAGACATAACTTACACCTTAAAATGACTTTGAGAAAGTCCCCTGGTTTGTAGATGAATGATACTTTACACCTGTAGAGAAACGCTACAACTGATGTTAATCGCTCTGATGTTATTTTGGTGTATTGAATTGTATATCTCAGGTGCGGTGTTATCAACATGGTACAAAATGTAGGTGGGGTATCAGATTGATTGATTTATTTATTGTGTTTAACGCCACTTTCAGCAATATTTCAGCTATATCATGGCGACCAGATTTAATTGTGGAGGAAGCCGGAGTACCCGGAGAGAACCATCGACCATGGACAAGTAACTGGTAAACTTTATCACTTGCGGATACGAGTCCAGTGCACCTTTTTTGTAATTTACAAAGGCTGGATCGAACCCCTACCGTATTGGTGATAGGCTTGTATGAGTTGTTAACTAACTACCTAATTCATTGAGCTACCCAGGCCCCTCAACCCTTTGGAGGCGACTCATGCAATGATACTCGTTCATTATGTGAGATGAGATAACACCAAGCACATCCTATGTTCCGACAGTGTGGTATTTTAATTTCCATTTCATATGAGCATATCAAAGCACTTGATTTGTGGTGTATTGTTACATCACAACAGTTCCCGCCATTCTCAGACCTGACTTGCTGATGTAATCAACACAACTGAAAGTCTACTACTCATTTGGTTTTACATAACATACATATGTCAATAGTTTGTATACACTACAACACGACATAAATACTAATTTTGTCTTGGTATAGTTCTTTTCTTCAAATTAAGACATGTTAATATTGATTAATTCATTGGTATTAAACGCCAACTTTAGCAGTATTTCAGCTGTATCGTGGCGTGACATTGTAAGAAGTTTCGATTGACTTTAAATATGTATTTGTGTCCATTTGTGTGTCAAGGTTTGGGCCCATAAAACTAGTTCAATCCCGCCACTTGTTTATTGAAATGTCTGTACCAAACCAAGAAAGAGAGCTGCCATATACTTGTGTGTTAGGGGTATCATTTTTATCTCTTTGTACGATTTTGATATTTTATTTTGGAATTGTTCCAACAGGGTGGTTTTTTTTTTGCGTTTTCATTTTATTATTTGACTTCGGGTTAATATCTCACCCAAATATATCTCCATAGGTTTTTCGCCACTGCTTAAAAACATCAAGTGGATTCTGCAAAAAAAAAAAAATCTATATTTGGACTTCATCTTTTGATGTCATATATACGTGATCGTATGGTAGTTGGATTTACAACTACCTATGCATTCAGTGCCTATCCCGGTACACTGCTGTTGTGAGTTCGAATCTCCACAATTAAAACTGGTAGTCATGATATAGCTGAAATATTGCTGAAAGTGACGTTAAACACAGTAAATCAAATCGAACAGAGGTACACATTGATATTTGTGCAATTGTTGACCATCACTGTTTAAACATTCTTCCCATAACAGCACAAACCAATATTCAGGTGAAAAGGCGGAAGTGGGAAGGGCGACGATGTACTTGTAATATATTGTTGAAAGTACAAACTAAATACGTACAATCAATTTACAATAAATCACCATGGAAACATTGCAATTAAAACGTAGATATCCCAATTTACGCGCACAGCGGGGTTTCTCTAATAACCTTCATCAGGTACGCCCATAGTGAAATGATTGGAAATCTAAATAAACATCCATGTGGTATATTAAATATGTAATTAATTTGCCTATCTATGGCTTTCAATATTGAAAATGTACTTTATGTTTCATATTGGATCCTAAGACCATTGATAATCAAATCGACATACCTTGTTTCGGAATTCTAGTATATTACCAAAAATCATCACAGGTTTGGGACCAGGTATATTCAGTGTCTTAAACAAATTGTATTCTTCTCTGATTTTCCTATGAAAAAATAAACATTTAATTCTAAGCTTACTTTATAAAATTCAACGTGTCCTTTTGACTACTATTATATCTATTTTGTCCCAGTATTGTTATAAATGTTGCTATAGTGACAACCGGAACCTTTTAACCGTAATGGAAGCGGGAGGTTTGGCGCCATAAAATCTGATTCAACTCACCATTTCTTTGGAAATGACTGTACCATGTCAGGGCCATTGTGGTTTTCCCAGTTTCCCAGTTTTCCTATTGTTGTATGTTTGTTGACTTATGAGTTTTGCCTTTCCCTTTGGAAGATTGCTCGGTGTTCGGTAATTTTGTTATTACCCTTATTTGCTATCAGTTGGTGTCCATCGTCCGTTTGTATGTTTCTTCACCCGTACAATATTCAAATCAATATATTGATACAAAAGATTCTCACAAGCTTCTCTACATTTATTCACTTCCGTTTAATTGCGCAAAGTTCATAGCGCTCAAGGAAATTGTCTTTATTTTGAATTCATACTTTTACAAAAACAAATCTTCTATTAAACTACAAGTACTAGTGTTTTGTCACGTGATACAATTATGTAGTAAACGAGTAGGTATCAAAATTAGTGCGCACGACGCGTGGCTGGAATAAACTTCATCAGGTATGCTCAGAATTGGAAGATTGACAAGTCAAATAATTCTACAATCTTTGGCAGCAATAGAACTAAAGGGCCTAAAAAGATATCCAAAATGTCAGGAACTGCTTACCTATATCCTAAAGATTCCCTATATTATAGTCATGATCAAACAAAAATAGTTCCCAATTAAGAACCTTTAGAACTATTTACATACCAGGTGTGTGATTAAATATTCTAACTGCTCCTTTGTTGTCTTCGGACATTTTTAATATTCAACAACATCATGGAACTGATACCATTTTGGAACGGGATAAGGGAAATAACTCCAGTCCAAAACGTAAAACCGGAATGTACAAACAGAAGGTCCTCTGTCTTCTATGTGCATTCTGGTTTTTGCCAGTAACAAAACTAAAAGTAATATTTTTGATTTTGATTTTGATTTGATTTGATTTTTGGTGTTTTACCGCCACTTTCAACAATATTTCAGCTATATCATGGCGACCAATTTTAGTGGTGGAGGAAGCCGGAGTACCCGGAGATAACCACAGACCATGGGCAAGCAAGCAACTGGTAAACTTTATCACTTGCGGCTGCGAGTCGAGTGCACCTTTTTTGTAATTTACAAAGCCGGGTACGAACCCACGCCGTATTGGTGATGAGCTTTTATGAGTTGTTAGATCCAACGACCTATTTCATTGAGCCACCCGGGCCCCCAGGACAAAGTGACAAGCAATGTTCACCGACACACTACACATACTACTAAAGATTGAGCAACAACAAGAAACCATTAAAGCCGTTGAACCCGGGTTAGGCAAAAGGGTAAGCAGTTCCAGCTCCACTAGTGGCACTCATTGTGTTAATTTTGATAGAAATCGGTGGTAAATCTTGAATGGTAAACTGCATGGTTGTGATTACGACAAACGGAATAGATATACCATACCCATGGTGGTGACCGTAATATTTTGGAAGTAATGGCTTCACCACTACAGTACATACCTTGCAGGGGCGGATTCAAGGGGGGGCGCACCCGATGCCCCCCCTAAAATTGGAAAAATATGATTTTTTTTGCGTAAAATCGTGATTTTTCACACGAAATACCCCCAACATTTTCGCGCCTCGCTCCGTTCGGCGCGATTTTTTTTTAAGTCCGCCCCCCTAGCTTGAAATCATGGATCCGCCCGTGCCTTGGTTCGGTAGCCTCCGTGTTAGCAGCAAGCCTTTATCAAAGAAATCATAATAAAATCTACGAGCTCCAGGAAAGTGAGCGGTCATGCACGTGTGTAATTGTGTGTGCTTCGGGTATATGGATTTTGTCTCTTTCTACGATTTTGATAATTTTTTATTTCGGAATTTTTACAACAGCGTGAAATTTTGTGTTTTTTTTTTTCATTTTATGATATTAATATAAACAAAATGTACTTTTCAGAAACAGCAGGAATACTGGCAGATATGACGTCAATCATCAACACTACTGAAAGGTCAGACTACCATGTTGTAAGGCTCTTTGTGTTATTGTTATCATTCTAATAAATTACAGCTAAGAAATGTCACGTTGTGACGAAAATATTTTAGACATTTGTTTTAAAGTGTGTTTTATCATTATGCAACAAAAGACTAGTGTTTATGTATGAATATATGTAATTTTTTACTTTTGTTTTCATTTTTCTACTAAAACATCTAAAGTGGGAGGTGAGTGCTTATAAAACTTACTAAAATTGTAAAAATATCCCATGATATTTCAGCCGTGGAACTGATACCGTGAAAATTACCACAAACCAGAGTTATTAAACAACTACATTAGAATATAGGTTATCTTTGGTACTATGAATAAACATCAAAAATCTGGTTTGCTATAAAGAAAAAAATTAAAGAAAGTAAGAAGTCTGAAGATACTACCAAAGGGGCAATCATAAGCCGTAAATCAACGAAGGAAAGACACGAAAACAAATATATACTTACAGACACCAAGCCAATACTAACACCAGCACACATGTTGATAATAGCATACTGATGGATAAGGCTTCTATAAAGTCCACCATTATAGATAAGTATGTTATCTTTAACTGATGTATTTATTTATCTGAAAAATTAATAATGACAGTATTATGTATAATGTATGAACAAAAATAATAATGAAATTATACAACTAGCACGCCATGGCTACAAGACAAAGGACAAGAAGAGCATGAAGATACCAAAGGGGCAATCAGAATCCGTATATCAAAGAAGAACAGACAACACAATGGCTAAAAGAAAAAGGACAAGAAGAGTTTGAAGATACCAAAGGGGCAATCAGAATCCGTATATCAAAGAAGGACAGACAGCACAATGGCTAAAAGGAAAAGGACAAACAGAGCTTGAAGATACCAAAGGGGCAATCAGAATCTGTATATCGAAGAAGGACATACAACACAATGGCTAAAAGAAAAAGGACAGGAAGAGTTTGAAGATACCAAAGGGGCAATAAGAATACGTATATCGGAGAAGGACAGACAACACAATGACCAAAAGAAAAAGTACAAAAGGACAAACAACGATCTACAAAACATACATAAAACACTAAAGATCGAGTAACACGAACCCCACTGAAAACCGGGGGGAGGGTGAACACGGTGCTCCGGAAGGGTAGGCAGTTCAAACAATGATCTTCCATTCACAACATAGAAAACTAGAAATTGCACAAAGAGAACGCAACAAAAACCGGTGGCCGGTGGTGTACTCTGGTGCTACAGAAAGTTAAGTCAGGAAGTGAAGAATGAGGATTGTGTTCCACAAGAATTGATTGATTTTGATGATTTAACTTTCAGCAATATTTCAGCTGTATCATGGCGATCAGTTTTAGTAGTGGAAGAAGCCGGAGAGAACCACCGACCATGGGCAATCAACTGGTAAACTTTATCACTTGCGGCTGCGAGTTGAGTGCAACCTTTCTGTAATTTACAAAGTCGGGCACGAACCCATGCCATATTGGTGATAGGCTTGTATGAGTTGTTAGGTAATCCGGTTTCCTACACTAACAAAACTGACCACCACGATGTAACTGAAATATTGTTGAAAGTGGCGTTAAACACCATAACTCTAAACCCAGAACCCCCTCAATATTCATATGCACTTCAGTTCTAATCTAACACCTTTGATCATTGTAATACTATCCAAGCACTATTTTTACCAATTCTAATTGTTGGGGTTAAATTTCCTATTCTTCTATTACATGGTTCTTCCATTGCCTACACAATGCGCATGTGTAAGAGAGATGAGCAACACATGGGTTTTCAAGAGTCTTTCATAATTACAAAGCCTTTTTTTTTCAAATCATGATTTGATTTTTGTTGTTTAATGCCACTTTCAGCACTATTTCAGCTATATCATGGCGACCAGTTTTAGAGGTGGAAGAAGTCTGAGTACCCGGAGAGAACCACCGACTTTGGGCAAGCAACTGATAAACTTTATCACTTGCGGCTGCGAGTAGAGTGCACCCTTTTTGTAATTTACAAAGGTACAAAGCCGGGTACGAATCCACGCCGTATTGGTGATAGGCTTGTATGAGTTGTTAGGTAATCCAACTACCTAACGCATTGAGCCACCCGGGCCCTACAACTACCTAACGCATTGAGCCACCCGGGCCCTACAACTACCTAACGCATTGAGCCACCCGGGCCCTAACTCGTTGAGCCACCCGGGCCCTAACTCATTGAGCCACCCGGGCCCCTCAAGTTATGTTTCCAACACTTCGCATATTAATTACAATAGCATCATACATATTAAGCTTAAATACATTTATTTTATAAAACAAAGAATACATAATTATTTGACATTATTTTGAATAACTGGCAGAATGAAAAACAAACAAATAAAAATGGATGACAACATAATTGCAATTTTTCATTTTGTTTCAATTACAGGCAGAGAATATATACATGTATATATACAAACATATTAAAAGACCAGTTCAGAATTATTTTTTGAAATAATAGATATTGTATATAAACATATTTTCCCGTATAACGGTGTAATTTGAATTGTTGTTGATATTAATCAATAATTGCATAATTTTCATTGATAATATTATTTTTAGAAAACCTTAAATTATTAAAAATGATGTACATTTGTTGACTTGTTCAACTTATTTTATTATTATTATTATTATTATTATTATTATTA
>MJUT01034751.1:404512-415135 GCA_002080005.1 Gigantidas platifrons
TATATATATATATATATATATATAATACTATCTATCTTCCGTGTTGGACCACAATATTTTAAGATATAAGGCAGTTTAGTTGTACTTTAAAATTTTGGAAATACGACACTTGTCTGTACTATATATATTTATCTTAAATTAACCTTTCAACACTGGGTGTATTACCGCCAGTCTTAGTACATGTACCCTTTCATATGTATCTCAATTTCTGAAAATTTACAGTTTCTAGATAAACGTTAGAGAATACCGAATGGGTAATCATGAATGGACAATCCAGAGAAACTGTCAACATGTGGTACACAAGACACAAAACAAATAAACGTTAGAGAATATTGAAGGGGGAAAAATGGACAATCCAGAGAAACTAGACACATCTGGTACACAAGATACAAGACAAATAAACGTTAGAGAATACCGAAGGGGAAATCAAAAATGGACAATCCAGAGAAACTAGAAACATGTGGTACACAAGATACAAGACAAATAAACGTTAGAGAATACCGAAGGGGAAATCAATAAAGGACAACCCAGAGAAACTGGCAACATGTGGTACACAATATACAAGACAAATAAACGTTAGAGATTACCGAAGGGGAAATCGAAAATGGACTATCCAGAGAAACTAGAAACATACGGTACACAAGATACAAGACAAATAAACGTTAGAGAATATCGAAGGGGAAATCAAGAAAGGACAATCCAGAGAAACTGGCAACATGTGGTACACAAGATACAAGACAAATAAACGTTAGAGAATACCGAAGGGGAAATCAAGAAAGGACAATCCAGAGAAACTGGCAACACGTGGTACACAAGATGAAGGAAAACAAAACAAAAACACAACACAATATGTAATTATTATCAAAACTAATGTTCTCCTCCCTCAGGAACACGTGACCTCAGCTGATTTTGGCTATCCTGTTTAGACATTTTGCTTTTCTTGCTCGCAAACACTTTTAAATTATTTGGCTTTCCAATGTTTCGATATTGAGAGCCTCTGATAGCATTCTCTATCCAGAGTTGTCGTTCTTGCTACGCTACACAACATCTCTGTCAACGCCCATTTTACAAGATTTTTGTAAAATTTAGAAACAGTAAAAAAAATGTACTTAAAATTGTTTTAATTATTGTAAATATCAATAAAGATGAAAATGAATCACTCATTTCAAATCAATTCTCTCTTAAAAATGATTTGTGATCGTTTTTAACTTTTTAATTTTTACCTCCGCAAAATAGTTCTCCAAGAAGTGTGTGTGGGGGGGAATAATTTTTAAGAGAGAATATTGTAAAATGAGCGTTGACAGAGATGTTGTGTAGCGTAGCAGGAACGACAACTCTGGATAAAGAATGCTCTGATAGTAGTTAATCCAGATACGCGTCATGCGCAGTAAAATTAATATCTATGTTTTTATTCCTGAGATTTAATATACGAGCAAATTGATATTTGCTGAAATACTATGTATACTCTACCTATAGGAACTCGTTAGGTTAATATTGTCTTACGTGTACAAATGTCATCGGGTTTTAGTGGGGTTTCGACGTGGTAGTTGGTTTGCCTGTTGCAAGACAAAATGTTCCCATTCTATCTAATAGTATCATATTCTCTTTTCTCTATGGCAATTCCATTTTCTTCACAAAGCCACAATCTAGATTTTGAACCAATATGCCATATTTATCTACATGATTTTATTGTTTATAGACTTGTTCTCGTCATAAATATATCTCAAATCGCATAATACAGTAAAACAAAAAAATTACAACGTCAAGGTACATAAATACGTATTATCATAAAGTAATAAATAGTCTGCTATTTATTTCAATGGAACATAATCGTGCAATATATCCTTGTATTTGCACGCTAAATATTATACATTTATTGCATGCTGGTAAGAGAAATGTGAAAATTTATTCACCCAAGAGTATCATATTCCCCGAGGGCATCGCCCGAGGGTAATATGATACTCGTGGGTGAATAAATTTTTATATTTCCTGTACCTGCATGCTATAAATGTTTTATTATACCGACTGAAACCAAGAAAACACATAAATATGTAAAATACTGCTGGCAAACATATTCTAAGTCAGTGGCGTAGCTACGCAGAGGCACGGAAGCACGTGCTTCCACATTATTTGACAAAAAAAATCAAAAAGAGAGAGAGAGAGAGAGAGAGAATAAATAGAGATATAGAAGAATCGTGTATAGTTTGTGTATTGTTACTGTGTTATTTTTTTATGTCGTGGAAAAGTACGTTAAACAATATTCACGTTATACCGTTTGAATTTAGCTCCAGAACTGATACCACTCTACTCCGGCCCGTTCGGCTAATTACACGATAAAAGGTTTTTGTTTACATTGAGTGATGAAACAGAGTGACTGAACAACAATGCAAAGAAAGATAAGTTCCTTTTTCGAACCGAAATCAGGCCCTTCGGCTTCTGAAAGTTCAAGCCCGGAAAAAGTGGAGAGCGTCATAGAGAGTGTTCTGCCTGTAAACCTACGTACCTAGATGTTGCCAAATTGTCGTAGGATAATCTCCAAAGTGATGCAGTTAAACTTCAGTTGTTATCCCAAATGTGGGATAAAGCTGCCCAGTTTAAATTCCCATTCAGATACATTGATCTTTAAATAAGACGTATTGATCAATAGGGTTAAATTCGCAGGGAAGGGGATTATAAAATTAAAAACAAAGAAATCAAATTAACACATAGAACTATTAATAAAAAGTTTCAGTGAGTGCATCCAGACCTGTGTAACAAATTGATATCATAACTGTAGATAAAGTTACACACAGATTCTATTAATATCATGGAGTGCATTACATTATACATGAAGGTACTCTCCACATGGACACTAATAATGAATTTCTTTAAGAGTCAGTCTAAACAAACTGATCTCTCAAATAGAGAAAAAATTAATATAAACCTTTTAGATCTAGAAGAACTTATTAAAGAAAATATAGTTAACAATTTCAAAATTACCCAATTCCAGCTACATAACTTTTACAAAATCGGAGAAAAACTATGACTAAATGATTCTGACAACATTACTGGGTGTCCGTATCCTTTGATAGAAAATCAAATCTGCTATTTTTTGTCTCATATACTGACGTATCACCGGCTTCGACTACTGGATATAATATGACGGGTGTCGTATGCAAAGCAGGACATGCTTATCATTTCGGTGCACCTAATATCCACTCGCAGTTTTATAGGAGTTTTAGTATAGTGTTGTTTCCTTGTATTTTTGCTGTTTGTGCTTGTCCCGCCTACTGTTCATACAAACTTGACTAATGCCTTTGTCGGATGCATAGATATCTTTCACTTAGATATTCTCCTCTCTCATAAATGGAAGTTCCTGTTTGGCTGTTTTGTCACAAACGAGTTCTATGCTTAAACTCATAAGACAGTTGCAAATTTCTTGTATCTGTATCCAAACATCTATATATGTCTTGTCATTTTGATTACCATGCCAGTCACAACGGCTACTGCTGAGAGAAGCTTCAGTGTAATGAGGCGAATTAAAACTTATGTCCGAGCCACGATGCTAACAGAAAGTCTTTCCAGTTTGTCCGTACTACATGCATATAAACACTGGGACTTATATACTGAGAAAATTATTACAGCTTTGCTTTGACGAAAAAGCGTCGAGTTGCATTTTTATTCTCGACACAAACCGAAGATCAGGAGTAACCGATTCATTAGTAGAATGAAAACACCAAGTGTGTTTGGTTTGAGATAAAGACATATATTATATGTTAATTTTCTTTTTGCCTGCATCGCCAACAGAAAAAGCAACAAGTTTAGTGGCCTTCCCACTCCGTCTGTTCGTCCGTTCACAACACTTACGGTTACATAATTTGTGTAATCTTAAACTCCAATAATTCTCATTCCTCATTATTCAAACTTTGCACAATTACATATCGAATTTGTGCACTTTATATTTTCATCATATTTGATGGCGATTTAGGTCCAGGCTCGACTTTGATTGCATTTGTACTTTCGAACGGCTATATATTTTCTTCGTAACATGGAAATATGACACGGTTTTTTTTTAGTTTGAAGCAAAACTTTTGAACTTACCAACAAAATCCAACCAACTTTGTTATTTCAAATTCAGTGCCTATTTCATAAAATCTCAGAGCTTCCTGGGGCTTCGTCGCCCTAGACCCCCTACCAGGGCTTTGTCCTGGACCCACTGGGAGCATTTAGCGGCCCCCATACCCCTCGCCCCATTTTTGTGCTTCCACATCATTACAGGTCTAGCTACGCCACTGTAAGTCAATTGGAACGTTGTCTCAGATATTTTAAAACCACATTGTAACGGTTGTCTGCAAATGATGCGTTCCGAGTGCCTCTGACGTTTTCCTGTCAAAGAACGATAACTCTGGCGGGAAAACCGGCGAGGCTTCCGAAGTGGTGGAATATGATATTTATTTCACGGAATATGATTTTTGTCCTATGTGATCACGTGTTCTGATGTCTACCCATTGTCCAATCAAATTAATGTATTTATGGTAATTAATATATGAGGTATAATAACAAAAAATGTATATTGCACTAGTTCAAATATGAATATTTAAAGTAGTTCAATATTCTATATATTTGAATATAATAAAATACACAATATTTATATAAAAAATACTTTAGGCATAAACTATTTATTACTATATAATAAAAGGGTTATTGCATGAATATTGGTGAATATTCATGCAATAACCCTATATTATTACATATGGAGGAACCATGGAGCGTGAGCATAATGTGCACCGCTGATTGGAGTAACATGTATACATAGAATTGTTTTTAAGTAAACGACCGACAATAAATATTACATTAACCTTGCTGGTATACTAATAGGAGATACCAAAACTATACAGTCCTGGGAATAATTTGTTCTTGTCATCGTGTTGATTAATCTGTTTTCAACAATATTTATTAAACCTTCCGGAGCACCTAAGTTCAATCCTGTTTTAGTGCGGTATGTGTTGCTTAATCTATAGTTTTCCATGTTTTGTAAATCATTGTTTGTATTTTTGTTCTTTTTCGCATTGTCTATCTTATTTCGATTTACGGTTTCTTATTAAACCTTTGATTGATTTGATTTGATTAATTGTGTTTAACGCCACTTTCAGAAATATTTCAGCTATATCATAGCGACCAGTTTTAGTGGTGGATATATGCATATACAAATTACAATAAACAAAAAAGTGTTCAGAAACAAACTAAGCTGCTTTTCAATTGTTATATACAAGCTGAAAATGACTTAATGTTAAAGCTATGATCAGACATTCACTATACCATTTACATATCGTTGCTTTATGATTAGTGTATGATGATTTTATTTGTTAAATTAACAAAAGGGATAGGACACAAGTTTTGCCAACTTATGAAGTCTTCTCCCATTTATGATTCGATTTGATTTGATTTGATTTTAGGTGTTTAACGCCACTTTCAACAATATTGGTGATAGGCTTGTATGAGTTGAGCCACCGGGACTCTTATCGTTGCTTTCAGAAAAGTTTGCAGATACCAAAGGTGTAATAAGGGCTCGGGTGGCTCATTGAGTTAGGTAGTTGGACTACCTAACAAGTCATACAAGCCTATCAATATACGGCGTGTATTCGCACCCAGCTTTATAAATTACAAAAAGGGTGCACTCGACTGTCAGCCGCAAATGATAAAGTTTACCAGTTGCTCTGGGTACTTCGGCTTCTTCCACCACTAAAACTGGTCGCCATGATATAGCTGAAATATTTGGTCATAGAATCGTGCATAAAAGCAGAAAAGGATTCATAAGAGTTGCATGTATCAGAACAAATAGATCGTCATATGATGATGAAAACAACATCAAAAACCACACTGAAGGAACAGTTCAAAAATATATCAGACAAATCGTAGGAACACACAAAATTGATACCCTTAACACACAAATGCATGGGTTTGTACAGGCACTTCAATAAAAAGTGGCGGCGTTGAACTAGTATTGTGGGCCCAATCATCCTCCCTTAGTGAAATGATGACGTCATGCACGTATTTTGTACATGCGAGTACCTTAGCTTCTATGCAAAGAGGATAATAGTTTTCAAACATCTTTGGGAAACAATTTACTTCTAAATACAGTGGTACTCCTGAAAAGAATATTTTTGATTTGCAACATTAGGACTGAAGTGAAAATGTTAATACAGATCGTCAAACTTCAAAATACACTAGCTTTCTTTTTTCACACACTATTCTATATTCCGTAAACCAGCCAATTATTCCGAAAGGATACTTGTTTGAGTAAAGTGCATATATTATCGGTGTCCTATTTTTACATATTACTCAAAATTACGGAGATCTTTGTATGCTTTTTATACTTTAAATCCGTCATAAATATTGAATTTTAATATATATAGCTCTTTGATTAGATAATTGGAACATCTAACCTTAGTGTGAGAGTTTCCGGTTCCGGTTACGTTATGGATATTACGTATTATATCGTCATCTGATTAAAACTAGTAGTGGCATCATATGCGGAAGTTTATAGAAATTAAACTTCTTAAGTATATGCAAATGGCATTTTATACATGTAGCTATTTACATGAAATTGGGCAAAAAATGGATTAGGCCTACACACTTTCTGAAGAATGACATGCATTTGAACAAATAGACCGTCACATGATAATGATATGAAAAATCAAAATATACCACAGTCGGAACAGTTCCGAAATCTAATAGAAAAACAAAATATACAAGTTCCGAAATCTAATAGAAAAACAAAATATACCACACTGTCGCAAAAGTTACTAAATCTAATAGAAAAACAAAATATACCACACTGTCGGAAAAGTTCCGAAGTCTAATAGAAAAACAAAAAGTACCACACTGTCGGAAAAGTTCCTAAATCTAATAGAAAAACAAAAAATACCACACTGTCGGAAAAGTTCCGAAGTCTATTCGAAAAATTGTAGAACTGAAGCAAAATCAACACCCCTAATACAAATATACATGGCCGTGCATTACCTTGCATTCAAACAGACACTTCAATAAGAAGTGGCAGGGTTAAACTAGTTTTATGTGTTCAAACCTTCCCTCTTAGGGGAGTGATGCCATCATCCGTAGTTTATATTTAGATAAAACAATATCATGATTTTTGTTCCAAAAAGGTTTTCATTTTTTTTTAAGGTCTTACATTTATTTTTTTCTGAAATAAGCTGCACACAACAGTATTAATTAAGTCTTTGTCAAGGGCCCGGGTGGCTCAAACTGGTCGCCATGATATAGGTGAAATATTGCCGAAAGTGGCGTTAAACAACAAACATCAATCAATCAACCTACTTTCACTGGCTAGTTTTACCCTTTCGCACAACCTGCATGTAACACAAGAAGTATTTGTCCTTCACCAAGAGGATTTTCCCCTATTTTATAATTCATTCGAACCAATCCACTGGTTTGGTGTAGTGTGGCTGGTGTCAGCATATGTCTCGTCTAAATAAGCGGTAGTATAGCCTTCTTCTGTACGCTTTGACTCATTTTCAAAATATACTAGTCAACAAAAGAAACGATACTAGCCTGGACTCATGTACACCGTCGTTGGAGGCTTCACACCTGACAACACATCCTTTCTAGTGATGAATCCCGATTTTCACTTCTTTTTTGCGATGGACGTTATCGTGTGTACCGCAAGCATGGGCACCGTTTTACGGACAGAGTGTGTACGAGTTCGATCGTTTTGGAGGCGGAAGTGTTATGTTCTGGGCTGAAATTTGTTATGGTGATCGCACTCAGCTCAAAATTGTTCAAGGAATATTGAATGTTGTAAAATACAGAGACGATATTCTTGATCCTATTGTTCTGTCATTTGTGCAACAGCGAAACTTTGATCACGTCTTTCAACATGACAATGCAAGATGTCACGTAGCTCGTGTTTGTGAAAACTTTCTGAACCAGAATCACATCCGTGTTCCTCCTGTGCCGGCATTAACACCGGATCTGTCACCAATTAAACATTTATGGAATGAACTCTGTAGACATGTTCGCCACAGTCAAAATCCACTGGAAACACTACAGGAGCTGCGTGTTGCGCTTGCCCACGAGTGGAACAACACTCCACAAGCCTTTATTCAGCGAACGGTTATATGCGTCGGAGATGTGAAGCTGTCGTTGCTGCAAGAGGGGGTCACACACGTTACTGAACTCTGCAAACCCCCATACTGCATGACAAAGTCCATGATTTGTTCTGATAATGATGTTGAGAAATTTTGTTGATATTGTCTTATTTGTTCTGCCCATATGAATCTAAATTATACGATTTTTGTGGACTGTTGTTTTCCCCTATTCATCAAACCCTTGTATTGTTTATTTTGTTGACTATATAATTGTATAATTGTAAACTTTGATAATAATATCTTTTTTTTTCCTTTTGAAATTGTAGGTGTTGTTTGTTTGTTAGCCAAATACGGCCATTGTATCTGGACCGTCGTGGCCATGATCGTATGGTGGTTGGATTTTCAGCTACATATACAATCAGTGCCTATCACCACTGACGTTGTGAGTTCGAATCTCGATCAGGGAGAGGTGTACAACATTATTTGATAAAGTTTGTTAGTGACTTGCGAGGGATCGGATGTTTACTCCAGGTCCTCCGGTGTCCTCCACCAATATAACTAACTGCCACGATATAACTGAAATATTGGTGCAAATGGCCCTTAAACACCATCAAACAAACAAACAAACAAACAACGGCCATTGTACCTTATCATAGTCTAGTAATAACCTTTTAGTTAAGCAGTTTTTTGTGGTGTATTTATGTCTCTAAAATGACAAATATCGTGGACACAGAGGCAAGATCGATATCTTAACACATGTGCATGTCCGGTAACTTTCCGAGCTTGTGGACTTCAATAAAGCGGCGAGGTTAAGCTAGTTTGGTCTTTGGGCCCAAACTCTTCTCTTAGATAAAAATAGAATAGGATTAGGGAAGACCACAATTGTTGGAATGCGTGTTGTTCGGTAAAGTAGAAAATAATAATTCCTCTCATTTACACGATCTTTCAGTGTATATTTGTCTGCTTTCTTTGAATTAGGTAATGTGTATTAATATAAGAAAGTGGAGATGAAAATGTTGTCTAGCGTAGAAAGATCGAATCCTTAGCAAAATAAAATGGTTCTAAAGGATTCAATTGACATTGTTATTCCATTTAATTGAATAAAATAATGACACCCGCCGTGTTATTGTGAACCCAACATCATCTGACAGGGAAATATAGATTCTCCTTCAGTTGCCCGTGGGTTACGATATTTCTCCACTCAAGAGAGTTAAATTTTTAATCCTCTAGAGGATTACAGATTTTTCTACCACTGGTTCGGCGGGATTAAAATGACGTCATAATGTGGGAAATGGTGTTAGCCCATACTTTCTTTGGCTTGTGTTATTGAATATTTTTCATATACCACATATGTTGTATTTGAAGGAAATGCATTTGATTCTGATTCTTTATTTCTCTTAAACCATAATACATACCGGTATAGAGATATGAAAATATGTACACAATTTACAATATATACAGACAGGTCATAACAAGAGGTTAACCAGGAGTCGAAACACCTTTATTGATAAAACGACATAATTTTTAGAGTTCTATTTTTGAAGTTGATGTCATTAATAGTTTGAACTTAATTATGTTTGGATTTATACGAATATTTTTCTTTATATAAATTTTTCTTTGATTGCCGAAATACTGACATTNTAATGAAATTCATCTCTCGAGAGTGGAGAAATATCGTAACCCACATGGGCAACTGAAGGAGAATTTGTTTCTCCCATTATTTAACACGAACTTTATTTCAAAAGCCGTCAAACGAGTCAAGTGCGGGGAAAGGCACGAAACATTTTAATCCTCTAGAGGATTACAGATTTTTCTACCACTGGTTCGGCGGGATTAAAATGACGTCATAATGGGAGAAATGGTGTTAGCCCATACTTTCTTTGGGGGGCCCGGGTGGCTCAATGAGTTAGGTCGCTGGATCTAACAACTCATACAAGCCTATCACCAATACGGCGTGGGTTCGCGCCCGGCTTTGTAAATTACAAAAATGGTGCACTCGACTCGCATCCGCAAGTGATAAAGTTTACCAGTTGCTTGCCCATGGTCGGTGGTTCTCTCCGGGTACTCCGGCTTCCTCCACCACTAAAACTGGTCGCCATGATATAGCTGAAATATTGTTGAAAGTGGCGTTAAACACCAAAAATCAAATCAAATCATACTTTCTTTGGCTTGTGTTATTGAATATTTTTCATATACCACATTTGTTGTAATTGAAGGAAATGCTTTTGATTCTGATTCTTTATTTCTCGTAAACCATAATATATACCGGTATAGAGATATGAAAATATGTACACAATTTACAGTATATACAGACAGGTCATAACAAGAGGTTAACCAGGAGTCGACACACCTTTATTAATAATTCTGATAAAACGACATAATTTTTGGAGTTCTATTTTTGAAGTTGATGTCATTAATAGTTTGAACTTAATTATGTTTGGATTTATAGAATATTTGTCTTTATATAAATTTTTCTTTGATTGCCGAAATACTGACATTTAAATAGATAATGAAATTCATCTCCAATTTCTCCATT
>MJUT01034751.1:415302-434013 GCA_002080005.1 Gigantidas platifrons
TATTCTGATTTTGGTGGAGGAAAAAAAATAATCTGATTCAGAGTTTTTGTCATATAGCCTAATGTCAAATTTTGGGGGAAAAAATCGCGCTTCGCGCGACAAAAAAAATAAATATTCTAACTCTCGTGTAGTCTGAAAAAAAAATTCTGAACTAAAAAATAAACATAACCCCCCTCATCCCCCCTTTTTGTAAGTTAAATGGTCGATCCCTTATGGTTTGTTGTTCTAAATTTACTTAATGTCAAAATATCCTTATCATTTAAAATATTTAAGTAGTTTTCGAAAACCAAATTATCTTTGTATACTCTGTAATTCAATGCCTTCGGAGAATCGTTTACTGAAGAAAGCCACGTTTGGAGATATTGATCAGTGAGATTTTGTTTAGTCGAGTGTTTCAACCACAATTCATTAATAAAAGTTTGTGACTCCCAAATATAATTAAAACCACAATTACACAATATATGTTTTACATATTTCAACCACATAAAGTTTCTATCTCCCACTCGCAACATATTATACATACATTTATAAATGATAGCAGATAATTTTGTTTGCTTTACACTGATTAATTTTGATTTTGAGTTGATACTCATTCAAACTAATCTGACTTAGACTGCCTAAATTAGTAATAATTGGTAATCATGACACTCGACACAGAAAGTATGGGCTAAATTGATTATACAATACCTGGTCATTAGTATATGAAAAAGAATGCATCTCGGCTTTGCCTCGAGGCATTCTTTTTCATATACTATGACCAGATATTGAATAACCTATACTTAGAAATTCAAAACAATATAATTAGCATAGTAAACGTAACATTGAATGTCAATAAGTCCACCACAGTAAAAAGGTGATAACCTGATTTATGTTATAAAAATTAAGATATTTGAGAAAAAAAACAGCGGATCTCACCATGACATTTATAAAATAAAACTAGCATGATAATTACATATTAAAAATTTTATTAGTACATATTATTTCTATTTGGGTAGTTTTTCTTAATTTGTGTACACATTCAAATGCATTCGCGCAGTGTGTACCGGTATCCATTGAAAAGAAGAAATAAATTTTACTCTTGACACGATGCTAATATAAAAGTGCAATTTTTTAAAGTACATTGAACCACGTGATGTTTACACGCTTTGTCATGATTAGTCGTTATAACACAACGTAATTCTAAAATCAAATTTGGAAATGTTGCCATAAAAAGGGTACAAAATACCTTTCTAAACAATGATTGTATTGTGTTCTATTATCAAACTGTAGCAGTGCATATTTTATTATTCTACCTGCAAACATGCATGCATATGTATTAAAATAAAAGTGTATTTCATTAAATACCTACCCAATGCATTAACATTTTTATTCAAAATTCAAATTTTTGGAACCGCATCGGTGGTAACGTTATGGTTAGAGTGGGAGAGATTGTGGGTTCTTAAAAAATTGTCTTGCTTAAATTGTCAAAATCAACTGTTATCAAATGTCATTAACTTATTCGCAGACGTAAGTGATAAAGTTTACCAGTTGCTTGCCCATTGTCGGTGGTTCTCTCCGGATACTCCGGCTTCTTCCATCACTAAAACTGGTCGCCATGATATAGCTGAAATATTGCTGAAAGTGGCGTTAAACACAATCAAAATCAAATAAAAAACAACATGAGAAAGTTGATAGTCTAGATATATGACGTAGATCTGACACACAGTTGTCTCCCATTTTCATTCCAATTTAGTTCACCATTATAGTTTTGATTGTTAGTTCCTTAAAGGCATATTGTCTACGATTTTGTTGAAAAATGTTAACTGTCCATAAATGATTTGTTTAAGCTATCATTAAACAGTTATGCTGCAAAAGATACGATTTGTGTACTTTTTTTTTTCACAAAACAGACCCGAAACTATCGTTATCGGAATTATTTTCCAGGATCATAAGAATTCAATTTAAACCGCCTCTACTCATATGACCTTCTATGTGAACCCGTTTTGAGCATGCGCACTGTTTAGAAACAATAAACAAAATGTCGGAAGAGAAAGTGTCAACGCGTGGAAGAAAGCGACTTTGACGGATTCAGAAAAAAAGAGGAATAGAAGTGCAGTATCTTCCAAATGGACCAAATGCAGGATATATGTAGGGGATCAGTTGGAATGTTGGAACGAACTGAAGGAAGTGCTACGTGTCCAAACTCACGCTGAAGTACCAACGATTTTGCTTGATAGGTAAGCCGAGCATGTTGCCTTCTTTTCTCACTCGTTTTTCATATTTTATGAATTTATGATGATGCCTATGATCATTTTCGGTAGATATTATTCAATATATGTAATTTTGCACCTGGCAACAGCACATTATTGTCAATGAGTAGCACAAAACGGCCGTATTTGAGAGGTAAACAAACACGAATTTTAACATCCATGCTGCAGCATCCGGGCTATTGGCATAAAAAAGATAAAAATAGATTTGGCCTCGCTCAGGTCAGTGCATAATTAATTAACTTCCAGTAACGATGGTCAGCTTTTTTAAATCGAAAAAAAACAACGTTCCGACAATAATTTTGGGTATGAAAAAATTACGATTTTGGTAGACAATATTCCTTTAAGGTTCAGTGGCAAATAGTAATGTTCATTCGGGACGATTGGTTTGGTTTTATGGTGTTTGACGCCACTTTCAACAATATTTCAGCTATATCGTGGCGTTCAGTTTTATTGGTGGAGGAAACCGGAGTACCCGGGAGAAATTACCGACCTGCCACAGGTATTCAGGACGAGAACAAATTCAACAATATATGTAAAAAAATATATACAGAAATGTAGGAGAGATATGACAGGCTGGTGAACGAGTTTTGACTGCCGAATGAAGATCTTAGTAGTGACGAAATATGATTAGCATTTTACAGTGGCTTCATGCGTCTACTATAGTTGGAAATCTATTAAGGACTGCAACGTGCAAATGCCGAGAAATTCCTTAAACCGGGACACCAACTACGACCCACATCCAGGCCAGGCAGTCCGTATTATAACATGTTGATCCTATCTAGAGATATTCCCTATCTTCCAGTGGCGAACGTGTCCTTTGCTATGTGTATGCTTTCGGGGGAGTTGTTTATATGTGTAACAGAAACGCAAATATTAAAACTGTGTACATGTATTATATCTCTTTTGTAAGTACTTTTGGTTATAATGATTAAAGAGAGATAACTCTTATTTTATTCGATGGAATGTCGACAGTAACCAAGATTAGTGTCTGAATTATTTGTTTATTGCTGTTTGATGCATATTAAAAGTTAGCTACGGAATCGCGGCTGCTTTTTTCGTGTGAACATTATGCTATAGATTTCATCCGCTTGCAAACTTTTGGAATTCCGATTCCAACCGAGGTCGGGCTTTTCTTGTAATAAAATCCCCTTTGTGGATTGTGTTGAATACGTATATTTATACTGTGTTTTTCAATAAATATATTTCTACAAGCTTCCACATATAAAATTACCTTTCGATTATAAGTTCCTAAATGGGATAAATGTTTGTTGTTCTAATCTCTGCCATTTGCTACGCCATCTTTGTTTAACTTTGCACACTTTTATCTGGAAATTGTGTTTGGGTATTTGCAAAGTTGTACATTTTGCAAGTTCTTATCTCTAATGTAAAAAGGACCATAAAAATTACGGTTCCGTAGCTAATTCAAGGTAATAAAATGCAATGTTCCTCTGGAGTTGGACTGTGGACGGATATATTGATTGAAACAAGGAGATAGGACAATGATCATGGGTGAGGTTGTAAAATTGTGTAATTTGTTCGTCAAGGTCAACTAGTATATGACCTACATCTTTGGAGGGGTTGTACCCCCGCAATTAAAATACCCCGGTACTTTTCTCGTGATAGTAAATAAAAATCAATCGGTTAAATACACATGGGGATTGATTATTCTGCAAAGTGGAAAAATTTTATTCAGTGTGAATTTATTTGACATACGCCAGTTCATTTTACACGATGAAATGTTATAACTGGCTTCAAGAACATTGATTGTTTTTTGGGTGTGAGTCGCCATAGAAAGATAAGAATGCATCTCCGGTCGGGTCAAGCCCAAAGACCATACAAATAGTATTTGTTGCTTCCTCGCTAAACACGCAGGATTTAGAGGCACTAGTCCTCTAAAAGATCAGACTAGTTGGCTCGGAATAAGGATTATGTGTCCGAGTGGGGTGACATATATACCCGCGGGCTGTTGTTTGATTGAGCTAACACCTTAGAAATCCAGCAAAGCGTGTTGGTCTAGTACACAGATCAGACTAGTTGGCTCGGAATAAGGATTATGTGTCCGAGTGGGGTGACATATATACCTGCGGGCTGTTGTTTAATTGAGCTAACACCTTAGAAATCCAGCAAAGCTTGTTGGTCTAGTACACAGATCAGACTAGTTGGCTCGGAATAAGGATTATGTGTCCGAGTGGGGTGACATATATACATGCGGTCTGTTGTTTCATTGAGCTAGCACCTAAGAAATCCAGCAAAGCTTGTTGGTCTAGTACACAGATCAGACTAGTTGGCTCGGAATAAGGAATATGTGTCCGAGTGGGGCGACAATATATACCCTCGGACTGTTGTTTGATTGGGCTAGCACCTTAGAAATCCAGTAAAGCTTGTTGGTCTAGTACACAGATCAGACTAGTTGGCTCGGAATAAGGATTATGTGTCCGAGTGGGGTGACATATATACCTGCGGGCTGTTGTTTGATTGAGCTAACACCTAAGAAATCCAGCAAAGCTTGTTGGTCTAGTACACAGATCAGACTAGTTGGCTCGGAATAAGGATTATGTGCCCGAGTGGGGTGACATATATACCAGCGGGCTGTTGTTTGATTGAGCTAGCACCTAAGAAATCCAGCAAAGCTTGTTGGTCTAGTACACAGATCAGACTAGTTGGCTCGGAATAAGGAATATGTGTCCGAGTGGGGCGACAATATATACCCTTGGACTGTTGTTTGATTGAGCTAGCACCTTAGAAATCCAGCAAAGCTTGTTGGTCTAGTACACAGATCAGACTAGTTGGCTCGGAATAAGGATTATGTGTCCGAATGGGGTGACATATATACCTGGGCTGTTGTTTGATTGAGCTAACACCTAAGAAATCCAGCAAAGCTTGTTGTTCTAGTACACAGATCAGACTAGTTGGCTCGGAATAAGGATTATGTGTCCGAATGGGGTGACATATATACCTGCGGGCTGTTGTTTGATTGAGCTAGCACCTTAGAAATCCAGCAAAGCTTGTTGGTCTAGTACACCGATCAGACTAGTTGGCTCGGAATAAGGATTATGTGTCCGAGTGGGGTGACATATATACCTGCGGGCTGTTGTTTGATTGAGCTAGCACCTTAGAAATCCAGCAAAGCTTGTTGGTCTAGTACACAGATCAGATTAGTTGGCTCGGAATAAGGATTATGTGTCCGAGTGGGGTGACATATATACCAGCGGGCTGTTGTTTGATTGAGCTAACACCTTTGAAATCCAGCAAAGCTTGTTGGTCTAGTACAAAGTGATACCATCACCATAAAAAAAAATGTAACCTGTTCTCGCCATGATATAGTTGAAAAATTGATTACTCTTTTTATAGTCCGTTTGACTTCTACATATCTCCAGAAAAAATTCTTATAAATCCATTTTTCAAATCAACATTTTTATGTCATTTAATTTCATTTTTGTTCTGTTATTTATTAAATAAGTTGTCCATTAGGTCTCTATGTTAATTCTATTTTCTAAAGTATAAAAAATGCATGATGTGAAAACAAATAGTGTAAGAGAATTGTAATTCTTGTGAAAATAATAGTGAATTAAAGCTCATATAAATTCACTATTTGCACGTGCACACACCAAAAAACATACCGTCGCGCACTAATTGATAGCATTTATATACGAGATCGCACTAATTGATAGCATTTATATACGAGATTAATTAATGCATGTACAACGGAATGTACAGATTCCCAGATCTATCTGAAAGAACAGGGGTTTGCCTCTAAAGACATATATATTTAACTTTATTAGAAAATAATCAGTATTATTCACAGCTCTATATAAAACTAGCAGTCTTAGAACGAGTAGCATGTATGGTCTCCTCCCTTCTCGATACTTACAAATCGACCAGACCACTTGAAATATGTAATGGAGAATACACCCCAACTGTAGATTCTTTAAAAAAAAATCCTCGACGAGACTCGTAAAGGTCGAGTTGATTATTTTAAGAATCTACAAGTTTGAGTGTATTCACTTACTTAAAGGGATATTAAAGCTCGTTTTAACATATATTTTTTCAACTCGTGACGAGGGTTGTTTCTTTTCAATTTAATTGTAAAAACAATCTAAAAATACTTTGCACGCCAATATAATCCCTAATATCGTTAAAATATCACTTAAAAGGGTCGAAATGAATTTTTTGTCCAGGATTCAAAAATTCAAATCAAGGCAAAGACCGCAAGATATGACAGAATTGTCAACGAAATATGTCACTTTTACAAAGTTTCATTGATAAAAACAGGGTTAATGTTTTATAAATATTATTTATTGAACCAATTGCAAGTTTTCATGAGATACAAAACATTACCAAAATGAGCTTTAATATCCCTTTAATACATTTCCCTCTGTAAAACTGTTTTTACTTGATATTTATACAGTTTTAATATTTAGATAACCATTAATAAAATTAAAACTATAACTTTGTATTTTGTCAAACACGCAAGTTCCAAGATATATAAAACGTCTATTTAGACATAAAATGGAAAAAGGTTAAAGTTCATATACGCAAGAACTATAGATTCTTAAAACTTGCCCATTGTAGGAAAAATAGTATGACGTGAGAGAAATGTAATAAACTACATGACATTGACTCGAAACGACACATTTTACATATTTTTACCTTGCATAATTGTATTACTTTTAATATTTACAATGCCGGGCGCGAACCCACACCGTA
The DNA here is from genome assembly GCA_002080005.1 of Gigantidas platifrons. Classification (NCBI taxonomy): domain Eukaryota; kingdom Metazoa; phylum Mollusca; class Bivalvia; order Mytilida; family Modiolidae; genus Gigantidas; species Gigantidas platifrons. Next base: position 422,259 of record MJUT01034751.1, read on the forward strand.
TTGGTGATAGGCTTGTTTTAGTTGTTAGATCCAACGACCTAACTCATTGAGCCACCCGGTATTGCTATTGAATTTTTGAATTATTCTGCCTGTGGTATTTTATGATTTTCATTTTATCTCCATTATATGAATTTAATTGACCACTTATTATAAATCATTATAACATCACTATTTGGCAATTATGTGGACACCATTTGTTAATAAGTTTCTTGTCATCATTTCTACACAAACGTTATTCGAAAATTTTCGTATAATTGATACGAGTTGTCGCGCTTTTATCACGTTACATTTGTTTCTTCGTAGCGTTATATCAGATTTATGTTGGTTTTTCGGTAACAGTTTTAATAGCTCAACATACAGAGAGAGCTGTCTAGCGCGACCTCATGTGGCGAATATATAATTGTCACCTTATAATGCGGAAAACTAGACCAGTGACGAATAGAATGTTGTCACGTTTAATGCGGAGAGCAGGGCGACGATAGTTGGTAATGAGATTGTAGAGTGTCACGATTCCTGCATGCATGCTAAAAAAACCGCAATAGATTTCTACAAACAGAGGAAGTTATTGGCAACTAGGGCAAAATACAAACAGATCTGTAGATGCTGACTTTCAGATGTCTATTCTTTATGTAAAAGGGTAAAATTGTAGTTGACCATCAGGCTACTTTTCAATGAGATGATAGTGATGTCCGATTTGTACTATACCTACACATTTTAATTGGTTGTATCTGTATAGTGCTAGCTAACTGAAACACAGGGTTGTAGGTAGACTTGTCGCTCTACTTTGACATTATGATTCCTACCCAACCAGTATTTGCTCTTACTAATGCGTGCTTCGTGGAACTTAGAAATGAACCTTGCTCTATTGATTAAATAATTAACATTGAAATATTTTTTTTACAGCTAGCTTTGAAAGGTAGAAAATTTGAACAGAAATACCTTCTTCTTACCAGTAGCTTTTCTATATCAGTTTTGTGACTAAGCTACAGAACTTGTACTAATTCATTATTAACACTATTGATTTATATTCTGTGCGACACGTTTCAGGAAATGAATTAAACGCTTGGGCCAATAAAACTAGTTTAACCCCGTCACTTTTTATTGTAGTGCCTGTACCAAGTTATGAAAGTGAGCGTTCATATTTGTGTGTTATGTGTATTGATTTTTCCGCTTTCTACGATTACACTAATACATTTTGGAGCTGTTCCGAGAGTGTGGTACGTTGTCTTTGTTTTTTCATATTTTAGCAGTAGGTTGCATTTGAACAGACTTGTATCTGTCTGCACGTTAACCATAGCACTACAGGCGTGTCGAATTACGTCGTACTTGTTCAAGTTGCCAAACATATGTTCTTTGAGTAATTTTTTTCTCACTAATTATTCCATTTAATTTACACTTACCTATCATACACTGTGGTTTTCTACAGATATGTAAAAGGTGTAAAAACAGTAATATATTTAACATCGTCTAGGTGACGTATAACGTTTGCTGGTACCTTGTGCCTTATATAGTGTGAAGAGCAATTAACACTGGTCGAACAAGGAACGAGTCGTAGACATGAAAATGGAAGTTCAAGCAAAATGTTAAAAATATTTTCGCCTAATAGATTTAACCCTGTCTAGGAGAGGTGTAAAGTTTGATGGTACCTTGTGTCTAATATAGTGCGAAGAGCTATTAACACTAGTCGAACAAGGAACGAGTCATAAACATGCAAGAGGAAGTTCAAGCAAACTGTTAAATGTTTTCGCCGTTTTGTATGTAAATTGAAGAAATTTTTGAATATATATACTACATTGCAGTATAAGCACAATATACATACACTGACGGGAAATATATTGTCTATATAAATGTACACCATTCATACTCTCTGACGCACAACTTAAACTTAATAGTTATCACCTTCTGATGAATAACTCTGCATGTGAGAAATTAAATCAAATATGCCCAGACTACATAGCAAAACAGGTGTACATAATCAATTCTGGTTGTTTCGGAATCATGATATCTCACAAATCCGTTGCGAATGGAACTACTTACCCTTCCATAGCATCTGAATTCACCTCCGCTTTTTAGTTGGTTTCGCGTTGCACAGTGTTTAGTTGTCTGTGTAGTGTTTTGTTTATCATATTTGTCCTTTTTATTTTGACCATTGTATTGTCTGTCTGAATATCCTTCCAGAGCACATGAGTTCAACCCCGAGTTTTAATTGAGTTCGTGTTGCTCAATCTTTAGTTTTCTCTTAAGTATTTTGTAGTAGATCATTGTTTGCCCTTTTTCTTTTGGCCATTGTGTTTGTCTGTCCATCAATATACGGCTTCTGCCTATTCCCCCCCTTTTGGTGTCTACAAACTTTTCTTAGAAGAAGACATCGCTGACAATGCTAGTGAAATATAACAACTAGTTATTTCTTGAAGACTTAAAACATCATTTACTCACTTAAAATATTATTTACTCACTTAAGATATTATTTACTAACTTAAAATATTATTTACTCACGTAAAACATTATTTACTCGCTTAAAGCATGATTTAATCAGCATCTCCAGTGAAATATGTGATCTAGGAAATAGTGTAGGGGTGGGGGGAGGNGGGGGGTCCACGAGCTTAGTTTACACACATTGTTGAAAATGTGCAGTTCTTCATAATGGTTGATAATGAAACGTTAAAGACCAGAAGAGTTTGAAGATACCAAAGGGAGGTAATCAGAATATGTATGTCAAAGAAGAACAGACAACACAAACAAGAAGTGATAACACAATGGCCAAAAGAAACAGTACAAAAGGACAAACAACGATCTTCAAAACATACACATTAAACTAAAGGTCGAGAATTACGAACATCACTCAAAACCGGGGGTAATCTCAAGCGCTCCGAAAGGGTAAGCAGGACCTGTCATGTTAATCTAGTTACAAAGTCATGACTATGGAAACGGTTAATCATGAATAGACAGACCCCGCAGAGAGGGACGACATTGGGAACAAAACACAGAGCGACGACAAAGAAAAAAGAAAAACAACTCAACACAGAAAACTTCTGAGATAACTAAACATGGACAATACCAAAACACCGGAAGTGAACCGATGTGCTCGCGAAGAGTTAGCGGTTTTTGTATGTTATACATGTAGGACACCTGCCGTGTTACTCATACAATAACGCCCGGTAAAAGTCTTGGCCCATGCTTGTTGCTTTAACGTTCAGCGGCAAATAGTTCTTGAATATTTATGCAGGAACAAGTTCAACATTTAAAACAAAACTACATAAAAACGAGAGAGGAATGGCACAACAGGGACAATGCATTTTGACTCTCACTGGAAAAGTGTGATGAACTGGATAGGCACAATTAAGAAAAAGTATATTTCTTCGCCTACTCTTCCACATAGGTCTTTAACGTGCATGGAGCTTGGGAATCTCCAAACACATTGCGGGGCCCGGGTGGCTCAATGAGTTAGGTAGTTGGACTACCTAACAACTCATACAAGCCTATCACTAATACGGCGTTGGTTCGCGTCTAGCTTTGTAAATTACAAAAAGGTGCACTCGACTAGCAGCCGCAAGTGATGGTCGGTGGTTCTCTCCGGGTACTCCGGTTTCTTCCACCACTAAAACTGGTCGCCATGATATAGCTGAAATATAGCTGAAAGTGGCGTTAAGCACCAAAAATCAAATAAAATCCAAACACATTACTCACTATGTTCTACTGATAGGCTTTTTGTCATATAACCTCACAATAAAGACAATACCCTTCACCAACATGTACTACAGAAAGAAACATCCTCAAAACATATCGGCGGGACAATACAAACAGACTTGAAATGGAACAACCATGTCAATAACATCACAGCATCAGCCACCCAAAAGTTAAACTTTATTACGAGAAATCGAAGGGTAAATAAAAAAAACTGTGAAATAACGAGTTTATACATCACTCGGAAGACCAAAGCTAGAATACAGAAGCAGTCCACGGGACTCACATACAAAATATAAAATACACCAAGTTGAGATGGTTCAACGCACATGCAACAGATATCACAATACCAGCTCAGTTACTGAGATGTTACAAAGACTAAAATGGCCAACTTTAGAGAAAAGGCCAATAAGAACACGCATTATTTTCTTCTACAAAATCATGTATTATCTTGTAGCGCATTTGCTTACTCCGCCCGGACCGAGAACAAGACAGTATCCACACAGTTACTCTTACAAACTCATACAATCTACTCAAGATTCATATAAGTACTCATTTTTCCAAAGAACAATATCCTCGGCCAACCTCTCCATAATTTTAACCTAAAATTTTAATATAATAGATAAAAAGGAAATAACTTTTGAAATTTTATCTCTTTGTATATATTTGGCTAGAAATTAGATCCCACACACGCGCAGCATATTGTATCATTAGTGTCCGACACGTTATCACCAGTATATGTGAATGGAGTGGTGAACTATAAAGAAGAAGAACCCCACTCCCCTCCTCGAGCCCCACTCCCCTCCTCGAATAAGTAAACCTACAATAAGTTGGAAATTTTGAATTGAACAGAACGTGTAATAAAGACGTTTATCTAATGCGGGGTAAAACACGTCAATGGTAGCAACGTTAACAAAGCAATAAAATGAACGGCAACAAGTAAACGTGACGTCATGCACCAAATGTAGTCTCTCTCAGAGTATTGTACAAATTGGTTAATCTTTTCTCACCCCTTGGATAAAGTAGTCCATTAATTTAGGTGAAAAAGATTTTTCTATCTTACCCCGGCTCCAGGGTAAGACAAGCTACACGCCGTTTTTCCCGCAAAATTGTTTTTCATTGTTGAATTAAATTGACGATTTATAGTGTCTTGGCAGTATTTTAAAAGTATTTCACAATAAAATACAATGTATTTTATAAATATATTATATAAATGCTACTACAACCGCGATAAAGGCCTGTAAAAACGTTGTTTGACGTTGGTGAAAAAGGGGGTATTTTTTTTTTATTTACGTTAGATACGTTAGTTACCGAACAAGGGAGAGCACTCTATATATTTTCTCAACGTAAACAAATATTGACACGATAGAAAGAGATGAGAAAATGGGACAAACATCGTAAAAGGTGTAAGATTTTGTTATTGTATAATCTATCACAAGTTTGTTAACTTTATTATATTGAACCTCTTTAATGCTGTAAAATGAAAATCTTGTTTTATTCTATTACGTGGCATTTTGGTTCTGTGATATGGTTCGCAAATTAATGCGCCAAAACTACACGAAAAGTAAACAAACATTGACACGGTAGAAAGGGGTGAGAAAAAGAGTCAAACACCGTAAAAGGTGCAAGATAGTAAAATCTGTGACACCCTCTGGTAAGATTTAAATCGTATCGGACTCGGACAAGCCTCGTCCGATACGATTTAAATCTTACCCTCGGGTGTCACAGATTTTACTATCTTGCACCTCTCCCGGTGTTAGACCCTATATATCTCGACCCTTGTAATTTGCATAAAATTGTTTTTATTGAAATATTAGATAAGCTTAGTACATACATAGTGTGGTGGTACAAGACTTTGTATCAGGTCTTGCCTGTTGTGTAAACAAACCGCATCACAACTCATCGCTTACGCGACTCGTAGTGATACTGGTTCACACAACAGGCTCGACCTGATACAAAGTCTTGTACCATCACACTACGTATGTCATGGGTATATATATCTAATTTAATCTTGTACACGTGCTTCTTTCTTACTTGTATCAGCTCCTCGAAAAAGTTTTAGCAAATGTGTCGGCCATAGTTGTAACGTTTACATCAGATAGCATTAGGAAGAAATGCAAGATTCATTCGAGTTTTTCAGCCCGCTTCGTGGTGCACGCAAATAAATTTTATATTTACCGAAAATGTATGTAAATTGTGTTGTGTTTATCATGCAATGTTAGAATGTCAAAAAAATGTAATATTATCCAACGCATGTAGACACACGCGTCATTCTAATCCTTTTTGAGATGGTGTCCTCTACCACGTCCGCTCAAATCATGTTATCGTTTCTTATCGTCGTTCTACATGAATCAGGTTGCAGAAAAGCAATAATTAGGTCATTGACCGTATGTAACATTTGTCCATTTAATGCAATTTGACTGCTCCAATAGAGCTGGTGCACGATAATAGGTTATGTCCTACTATTGGTAAGTCTAAGCATTAGATTCACTAAGATAAAGCGACAAGTACATGAATTTCAATCGAATTTCGTATAGGTTTCCTTTTCGGTTTTTGTTTGTCTCCTGGTGATGCTGAAGTTCGGCCTACCTATTGACATACTTAACGCTAAGTCATTTCTCGAAAATTAATATGATTATTGGTGCTAATTATATATATATAATAATTTTAAAGGGATGATCACTAAAGTACTATTCTGTGTTTGTAGTGTTGTATGTCAAACGGAAGGAAATTCTAAATATGTAATACCGTCTAGACCTACCGTCCTCTTGGTAGATAAGGGGCCCGGGTGGCTCCATGAGTTAGGTCGCTGGATCTAACAACTCATACAAGCCTATCACCAATACGCGTGGGTTCCCGCCCGGCTTTGTAAATTACAAAAAAGGGTGCATTCGACTCGCAACCGCAAGTGATAAAGTTTACCAGTTGCTTGCCCATGGTCGGTGGTTCTCTCCGGGTACTCCGGCTTCCTCCACCACTAAAACTGGTCGCCATGATATAGCTGAAATATTGTTGAAAGTGGCGTTAAACACCAAAAATCAAAATCAAATCATCTTGGTAGATATGTCCCGCCATCCATATATATTATCCTGACTACAAACCAACAAATCTTACTGCTTAATGATGCTTGCTTAGAGAAGAGGCAACCATTACCAATTTTACAGACTTTGTTTGACCTAACCGGGGATAAAACCAAGAGTTACCGCACTCGCTCGAGAATGCCATCTTTCACAGCTACGAATCGATATTTGAGTCAAGTTATAGAATGGCAGAAATCCCAGTCAAAAATTATAAGCAATATGTATAACACTGTGTTCTGAGTTAAACGGTTAAGCAATAATACGCAAAGCTTGACATTTTTTAAACCGTTTAACTCGGAAACCCGTGGTATAATTGATTTGAAGCCAACTTGAAGCCACGCAGTATCACGTTAAAGTCGTTGATTATTGCACGGCTTATTGGTAGTGATAAAACTACAGCCCAGATTTAAAGTGTGCCATATCTCGTATCTACATGTATTATTTCATAGTTCTTAGCTGTTGCTTATATTATGGTATATAAACCATAAAAAATCAAATGAAAAGAATGCAATCATTTTATAAATGCTATTAGACAACGAACAATTGGGTAAATATATAATGCATTATTCCTTATTCTGGAATGATAGTTTGTTGTTTAACGTCAAATAATTTAATTTGATGTGAATGCTGCAATCCGATTGGCTGATCCGCCTGGAGTAAAAATGTGTTATTCTTGATAGCCATTGTTGGTATTTTCACGTCACAAACATATTTATTCGCGAAAGACAAATTCAAATAGTCCCGTGAAATAATCGTAATAAAAATCAAGGAATCATTAAATTTTGTTACCAAAATTAAATCATAAACAATATTTGAAATTGTTTAACAGTTTACGTTTTTCACTTCGCGGTTTATTAGCATAAACTTCCCCAAACCAGGTTATATGGTATAACATGTCCAAAAATTAAAAATATTCTTTATATAATATATCTCGGATATTTTTTGTACCACGAAAACATGTACAAACAGTAGGTGGATGTTTTGAAATTCCAAACAAGTGCTGCACTCTGATGACCTGTTCCTGTAAAGAAATGTTTGTATTTATTCAATACAAATATATACATGTACTTTATTTTAGGTCGAGTTCGAGGAATTAGTACATAGTACATAAAAGCACCATTATTACGTCTGCATACAGGAGAAGCCTTCCACTGATGATACACACAGAACCACAACCACCCCGACCCCCCTCCCCCCTCCAAACCCCTAGTGGCGGATAGACGGTACCTGCTCGCTTTGGTGTTAGTCAGGTTATAATACGGAATGCCTGACTGTGGATCATAGTGCGAAACATGTTTGGAGAGTGCTCTCCCTTCCATAACAGGTGTCTTACTTCCGGTTGTTTAGTGGAGGTTGCTTTATACTAGTATCTTCGGGGATTTTTTCTGTGTAGTGTTTTGTTGAACTTATTTGTATATCTGTCCGTTATCCATTGTATTGTCTGACCTTTGATTAAGGGAATCTGATTCGCCCTTTGATGTTTTCTGTTCTTCTTCGATATACGGATTCTGATTACCTCCCTTTGGTATCATCAAACTATTCTTGTCCTTGATATAAATGTAACTGAAATACTCACTCGATGATAAAAATATCAATTAACCAATAAACGACTTCTGAGGATAACTATATGTGTCTCACATGGGGATTATATCGTGGCGGTTAGTTTTATTGGTTGAGGAAACCGCAGTACGTACTCGGAGAAAACCACCGACCTGTCACAAGTCACTGACAAACTTCATTACATAATGTACCATCTATTTACACATCGTCATGAACGGGGTTAGAACTCACAAATTTAGTGGTGATATGCATTGATTGCACATGTAGTTGTAAATCCAACTATCATACGATCAAGACCACTACGGCCCCTTAAGTCATCAATCATTGAGGTTATCACAAGCCTTAATCACAGAAGGACAGAGAATACAATGACAAAAGTACAAAATGACAAACATTTACAAAACACTACACAGAAAACTTTAAGATTGAACTACACCAACCACGTGAAAACACGGAGTGAACTCAGGTTCCTTGGATGGTATGAAGCTTCTGATCCCCTAGTGGCACCCGTCGTGTTTATCGTGTTACAATTTCGAATGACAAGTCATGAAAGACGACGGGATTGTATAATATTGGACAGCAACAAACCTTTTGACTTTGTTATTGGATGAATTTTGCCAAAAGAATGTAATTATGCCAACAAATGGTTGGTGAAAGACGTGTTTTGTTCTGTATGCATACAAACACTAATTCTACTAATCAGTTTATTGATTGATTTTTTTGTGTTTTAACGTCACTTTCAGTAATATTTCAGCAATATCATGGTAACCAGTTCTGGTGGTGGAGGAAGCCGGAGTACCAAGAGAGAACCACCGACCATCGGCAAGCAACTTGTAAACTTTCCACTTACGGCTACTAGTCGAAGGCACCCATTTTGTAATTTGCAAAGCCGGCGCAAACCCACGCTAGTAGTATATGGGTACGGACAAAGTCGCATTTGAGGTGGTACTACTGGAAGTCACCTGAACGGAAGTGACGTCAGTCACGTGACCGGAAGTGACGTAAGTCACGTGACCGGAAGTGACGTAAGTCACGTGACCGGAAGCGGCTCGGAACCAGAAGTGACGTCAGTCACCCGGAAGTATGTTCTGCGCATGCGCAACCGTTTCCTGCGTTTTTTTTTCTTCTTACTGTAGTAGTAGTATAAAATGTACCATTGCGCATGACCGGAAGTACCAAGGCTACCGGAAGTGACCGAAGGTCACTCTAATGGTGTGCGAATGCGCAACCGGAAGTTGCTCAACCGTTTCCCACGTTTTTTTCTTCTTACTGTAGTACAAATACCATGGATATTTCCCGCGTTTTTTCTTACTCTAGTAGTAGTACCATGGATACCGAAGGTCACCCACATGGTGTGCGCAACCGGAAGTTGGCTACAGGAAGTGAGGGTTTCCCGCGTAGTAGTACAATGGGTGTTCTCTATGACGTCCGCGTCTATCCGTGGTTACCCAGGTATTTAATATATATATAGTGTGGTGTAGTACTCCAAGTATTTCTACTTTACATTACTATAGTAGTTGGGGTGTTCTCTACGACGTCCACGTCTAGCCCTGGTTATCTACCCCTTTCCCGCCATTTTATGTTCATATCATATATGTATTGTGTAGTACTCCAAGTATTTTTACTTAACATTACTATAGTAGTACAAGGGAGTGTTCTCTACGACGTCCGCGTCTAGCCCTGGTTATCTACCCCTTTCCCGCCATTTTCATTTCACTGGTTCACATTTTATTTTCATTTCACTGGTTATTTACCCCTTCCCCGCCATTTTATTTTCCTATAATATATATGTTGTATAGTACTCCAAGTATTTCTACTTTACAAAGAGTACATTTGAAAATCTACATCTGCAAAAGAATGTTTTTTTTTATATTTTTATACTTTTAATGTTTAGAAAAGCTGAAAATTTCCAGATTTTGTCTTTTTTTCGTGTTTTGGGTGAAATTTCAACGCTAGGACTGCTGCTGCTGCTGCTCTGGGGTATATGGCTGCTGCTGCTGCTGCTCTGGGGTAAACGTGTATGGCTGCTGCTGCTGCTGCTCTGGGGTAAACGTGTATGGCTGCTGCTGCTGCTGCTGCTGCTCTGGATACTGGATTTTGTCATCTCATTGGTTCAATTTCCAGTGATGTGATTGGTTGGACACGTTCAATCCGTTTTTGTCAATCCAAAAGACCACTCTGCATTTACTTTTCTTCTGTATTTTCCATATCTTTTCACTATTCAACTTGGGTTTCTTCCATATTTTCCAAATCATTTCACTATTCAACTTATCTTTCTTTCATATTTTCCCTATCTTTTCACTATTCAACTTACATTTCTTCTGTATTTTCCATATCATTTCACTATTCAACTTACTTTTCTTCCATATTTTCCATATCTTTTCATTATTCAACTTGACTTTCTTCCGTATTTTTCATATTTTTTCCCAGTCAAAAATTATAAACAATATGTCTAACACTGTGTTCTGAGTTAAACGGTTAAGCAATAATACGCAAAGCTTGACATTTTTTAAACCGTTTAACTCGGAAACCCGTGGTATAATTGATTTGAAGCCAACTTGAAGCCATGCAGTATCACGTTAAGGTCGTTGATTATTGCACGGTTTATTGGTAGTGATAAAAGTACAGCCCAGATTTAAAGTGTGCAATATCTCGTATCTACATGTATTATTTCATAGTTCTTAGCTGTTGTTTACATCATGGTATATAAACCATAAAAAAACAAATGGAAAGAATGCAATCATGTTATAAATGCTATTAGACAACGAACAATTGGGTAAATATTTAATGCATTATTCCTTAAATTCTGGAATGATAGTTTGTTGTTTAAGGTCAAATAATTTAATTTGATGTGAATGCTGCAATCCGATTGGCTGATCCGCCTGGAGTAAAAATGTGTTATTCTTGATAACCTTTGTTTGTATTTTCACGTCACAAACATATTTATTCGCGAAAGACAAATTCAAATAGTCCCGTGAAATAATCGTAATAAAAATCAAGGAATCATTAAATTTTGTTACCAAAATTAAATCCTAAACAATATTTGAAATTGTTTAACAGTTTACGTTTTTCACTTCGCGGTTTATTAGCATAAACTGCCCCAAACCAGGTTATATGGTATAACATGTCCAAAAAGTAAAAATATTCCCTATATAATATATCTCGGATAATTTTTGTACCACGAAAACATGTACAAACAGTAGGTGGATGTTTTGAAATTCCAAACAAGTGCTGCACTCTGATGACCTGTTCCTGTAAAGAAATGTTTGTATTTATTCAATACAAATATATACATGTACTTTATTTTAGGTCGAGTTCGAGGAATTAGTACATAGTACGTAAAAGCACCATTATTACGTCTGCATACAGGAGAAGCCTTCCACGGATGATACACACAGAACCACAACCACCCCTCCCCCCTCCCCCCCTCC
>MJUT01034754.1:0-10257 GCA_002080005.1 Gigantidas platifrons
CATATCGATTGGAGTTTTTGTTGTGTACATTGACACCGGAACTTCGAAGCATGTTTGTGTATCAAGTATTATGTGCATATGTATTGCTTTTTAAAATAGTATGTTTATTTATTTATTTATATGTGCTGTGTGTTGTATGCATGTTTGTGTATCAAGTATCAAGTATTTATGTGGATAAGTATATGGCTTTTATGCTTTTAAATTATTATGTGCTTTTTTATATGTGCTGTATGTTATATGCATGTTATGTCATGTATGTGTTGTTCAATGTATAGTCGAATTTAAAAGCTCATTAGAGCTTGTGTTATGCTTGTTATACATGTTTCGACTTTAAATAAAACTTATTTATTTATTTAAGCTCAGGACCAGCAGTTCCATCGAAATCACGTGATCTGGCAGACGAAAATAACAAAATTTTGACGGAATGGAAATGATTCGAAACAACCGAATTAGATCTAGTACTTCGGAGGAAAGATTATGTGGTCACTATTGTAGGGAGTCGATAACGTTTATTTGCTTTATAATATGTGACTAAACATATATTGTAATGTACGAGAGTAGAACAATATCTGCAACATGGAGAGACACAGAAATCCCATTATGGTCAAATAATTTATCACGAGGAACATTAAGTGGTCAGGGCAGGGTAAGTGTTTTTACTTATTCGTAACATATAAGAAATATTGTAAATGATTTTTAGGTATATTATAATCATATAAAATTACTTCTAAAATTAATTCTCACTGAAATTTTTTTAAAGCATATATTTCAAGCGTTATGAGAATGTGGGCGTGTCGTGAGAAATATTAACCAATCAGATGACAGATAATTTTCATTAGTTGCTGTGTATTTTTAACAATGGCTTCCAACATTTGAAAGGATTTATACCGGACTGTAAAATGTGAGTTACTGCTTTTCGTCTGCACTATGTGAACTATTCTGATGATAGTTGAGTCGAAGGCGTTCATAGGTATTTACGACAGTCAGGATTTATGTGGATATTGTCCGCAATTGTGCTCTTTACTCCCTGAGTAAAGATCGTTGACTGCGTCCGAGCAAAACGTTGGTGACCTATTTTGGAGCAAAGTTTCAAGTTTGCAGGGGTGCACTGACTTCTAGAGTGAAGCAGTTGTGAAAAATTATGTCTCGTCGGAAAGATAAATCAATATGCTAGCGAATGACAACAAAGATTGTTTGAATGTGTGATTTTTTAATATTTTTTTCAAGCCTGAAACAGAACTGGTAGTGGCTTGGTTACGTTGGTCGTTACATCCCTTGTTAGTATATAGGGTATATAGGCCGCGTGACCTCTATGAAAGCGATTCAAGCCCCTGTGACTGTTTCCAACGTATTAACAAAAATACTGACTTGAAACCAGTAACGAGTTGATGATGAAATACTTCATGAATATTTGAAATTGTTGAACAGGTTATACGATATAACCTGGTTTGGGTCAGTTTACGCTTAATAAACCGCGAAGCGGTTTATGAAAAGCGTAAACTGACCCAAACCAGGTTATGCAAGTATAACCTGTTCAACAATTTCAAATATTCCTTATAATTTACTTTTTACAACAAAATTTAATGATTCCTCGTTTAGCCCGGGGTTCTATGGTACCGCGGTAGTTAATGTTTTGCCAGAAATAAATAAAAACGGTTACATAGCTGAGTGAAAATATTATTTTTATTACTTCAGCAGATCCCTTCCTTCATAGCCAATGCATTATTTTTAACCAAAGTATGTTTACGAGTCTATAATCGGCAATCACAACAGCGTGCATTTTATAGGTCAAGAAAAGGTGATTCTATGGTACCGAGGTAGTTCCGAAAATCAGTCTATGGTGTGCTGTATCAAACATTAACAGCGGAAATATGATTCCCGGAAATCTGATAAATTATTGTTCAACATAATTAAACAAGAAAACGTTCTTAAAATCATTTGTTATTGGTTTGTTCCAACTGTAAACACTCTCTACTTGTTGTCTGTTTGTTTATATTCAAAACGAGGCCAAATGTAATTCCATTCCACCTATAAATAGATTCCCGCCAGTAGAAAAAAACTAGGCAGACATCATAAGATTTTGACAGATGATTGTAAACGTGTAGGTTGGGACTCCACTATACCAAAATAGATCTGCTACCATATGGTGCTGCAATAGCACAATCATGTGAAACGTAAATACCGCGGTATCATAGAACCCGCGGTACCATAGGAAGGGTGTCCACAGTTTTTCGACTGATACAGTATATATCCTGGCGTTACCAAATTTCGATAACGTAACGACTTATTGGCTTATGTCAAGCTTCCCGTAGATTTTTTGTATGAAATACTTTAATAAACTTAAATTACTAATATAGTTGTTTAACTGTGCAAAAAAGAAGAAACATCCGATAAACAGTTTGACTGGTGTCAATATTATGAAGTGTGTCGTTGTTTTTACTTGAAAGAAAATGGCGTATCCTTATTTCGATAGGGGAGATAATTCCAACTCATTCGGCCCTAAAATAGTCGTCCCCGATATATCTCGGCCCAAAAAAATGTCGACACTAATCACCAAGTTCGAAGATACTGTGAAGTATATATTTTTTTCAAATATTTTTTTTTTCTCTCTCAAAAATTGCAGACTGTTAGAAATATAGAAAAATGGAATATCTTATGAAGCCTCAAGATGACCTTTGATTGTACTTGATAAAATTCGAGATTTTTTTTAATGGAAAACATGTTTAATTTAAAATAAAATAAATATACAGACATAAACTTACAAAAAAATCATAGATTTAATTAGATTTTCATTGGTAGCACTTTGTTCTTACTTCTGTAAGTTGCCACTCTTTAAAGATGTCTCTGAACGTCATTTGAACAATTTCATAACATGACACCTTTGGCTTTCCAAACGTTTTATTTTTGGACAGGGATTCCACTATGTTCTATTTTTAGAATATATTAGCGTAGTGGCAGACGATCAAGACAATGACAGTTCAGTGGATTCTAATTAAGTTTTCATGAGGAAAATCAACGTTTTGCGGTCAAATAAAATGGTATTAGTGAAAACATAGTTATTCTAGTCTAGGAGGAATAAAATAAGTTACTCACTTCTTTTAAAGACATTTTCTAGATTTTTGTTTACTTGTGGTAGACGTCAACAGTAGGTCGTTTTATACCAAAAAGTTCCGGGTGGTGACGTCATCAGTATCCGAATGCGACACTAAAAATATTGACCTATCGAATTTCGGACACTGCACAATATGCCCCTTCGTGGGCCCTTTAATTTGGACCAATAAAATCTTGTATCTTGTATGCATTGTTTACATGTAGGTACATTGAATTTAATGTCATGTTAACTGTGGGGATGACACCGATATTAATGTTGGTTTTTCTAATAAAGATTTTTATTTACAAAATGACAGTGACGCCATGGTGGTTTTCACAATTATCTCCCCTTTCCCGCGTGACTACAGAATGGAACTCTTCAATGTCGGCGGCTTTCCCACATGAGTGGAGGTACGGAAATGGTGCTTGGCGCTCCCACTGTTTGTATTTGTAATTCTTGGAAAAAGCGATCACGTGACATACTTTCAAAACAAGACAAAATGGCGACATTCAATAAATCTGAAGCGGTGCTGGGAATGATGAGCTGTATCTGGCGTCATACAAAATGTAGGTAGGTGATCATGATTCTATCTGCATATTTATGCAGAAAAATATGTATACTTTTGAATAATCCAGCGCCGGTTGGCACGACATTGAGGAGAAGGCGTAATTCACGCCGGTCTTGTTTCTATCAATGGGGAACTCTTCCTCCCTCTTGCCTGTGCGGGGGTACCTGAAAACAAATTTCCGAATAGAACTATGCATGGTTGATAAGGGATTCGGAGGCAGGCAATATCAGAAAACAACTCTGGCTTCGAATCCCAAAAGGGATTAGGTTTTCCTTTGTCTCTGACCCAAGGACATAGATTTATAACAACATAAACACACAAAACATTACAGTCATTGGAGAGGAGGAGTGGTAAAAAAAAAAAAAACTCCCACAAAAACTAAATGGCAGGCTCATTACCCCCGTATCCAAGCTTTGATTACGCCCAGTGGCGTAGCTACGCAGAGGCACGGAAGCACGTGCTTCCACATCATTTTGACAACAACAAAAAAGAGAGAGAGAGAGAGAGGACAACAGAGAATAAATAAAAAATCGTGTATAGTTTGTGTATTGTTACTGTGTTATTTGTTTACGTCGTGGAAAAGTACGTTAAACAATATTCACGTTAACCCGTTTGAATTTAGCTCCGGAACTGATACCACTCTACTCCTGCCCCTTCGGCTAATTACACGATAAAAGGTATTTGTTGACATTGAGTGATGAAACTGAGGGGTACCTATAAAGTGCGAAACGAAACCAACGAAGGCAAAACCATAGTTATTACCTTTATTCGGTAGTGTGCTAACAGATCTGGCGTAATGTCTTACCATTGTTCTTTCCGATATATACAGGGGTCAAAAAGACCCAACACTATAAACTTTTTATTTCAAATCCTATTGTCCTATTTTGAAGAACTAAAAAAAAAAGAACAACAACAAAACAGGACGTACAGTGAGGCCCCCCCCCCCTTTTTTTAACAGAAGAACTTCTGGAAAAATTAATGCTTGCAAAAAAAAACTAAACATAAAAATCTCTAGAAGTTTTATTGAAATCCATTCTGTTGTTTAGGAAGAGTTATGGATAATGCAACAGTACACTTTCTCTATCGTATAGCCTTGTATGACAAGACTAATCAATCAATCAATTACATCACAAAGACAAAGAATGTGAGTGGTTTGACTCGAGAACTTACTGAGAAGTTATATGAGACATTTAGTGACGATCTTATAGCAAAAGACGTTTCTGAATTTAGGCAGGAAATAGATAGATGGGTTGTTAAATGGGATATTGCCTCAGATCCAAAACCGTCTAATCTATCGGAAACACTTCCAAGCAACAAGTTATGATCTGTATCCAAACATCTATATATGTCTTGTCATTTTGATTACCATGCCAGTCATAACGGCTACTGCTGAGAGAAGCTTCAGTGTAATAAGGCGAATTAAAACTTATGTCCGAGCCACGATGCTAACAGAAAGGCTGTCCGTACTACATGCATATATAAACACTGGGACTTAGATACTGAGAAAATTATTGACAGCTTTGCTTTGAAGAAAAAGCGTCGACTTGCATTTTTATTCTCGACACAAACCGAAGATCAGGAGGAACAAATTCATTAGAATGAAAACATCAAGTGTGTTTGGTTTGAGATAAAGACATATATATGTTAATTTTCTTTTTACCTGCATCACCAACAGCAAAAGCAACAAGTCTAGTGGCCTTCCCACTTCGTCTGTTCGTCCGTTCACAACACTTACGGTTACATAATTTGTGCAATCTTAAACTCCAATAATTCTCATTCCTCATTATTCAAACTTTGCACAATTACTGCACACATATCGAATTTGTGCACTTTATATTTTCATCATATTTGATGGTGATTTAGGTCCAGGCTCGACTTTGATTGCATTTGTACTTTCGACCGGCTATATATTGTTATAAATGCTGTTTTAGTGACAACCGGAACCTTTGAACCATAATGGAAGCGAGAGGTTGGTGCCGTAAAATCTGATTCAATCCACCATTTCTTTAGAAATACCTGTACCAAGTCAGGGCCATTGCGGTTTTCCAGTTTCCCTGTTGTTGACTGAGTTTGTCTGTTTATTGATTTATGAGTTTTGAATTTCCCTTTGGAAGATTGCTCTGTGTTCAGTAATTTTGTTATTACCCTTATTCTCTTCGTAACATGAAAATATGACACGTTTTTTTTTAGTTTGAAGCAAAACTTTTGAACTTACCAACAAAATCCAATCAACTTTGTTATTTCAAATTCAGTGCCTATTTCCTAAAATCTCAGAGCTTCCGCGGGAGGGGGGGAGGCTTGGACCCCCTATCAGGGTTTTGTCCTGCACCCACTGGGGCCCTTAGGCAGCACCCAGACCCTTCGCCGCAATTTTGTGCTTCCACATCATTACAGGTCTAGCTACGCCAGTGACAAAGCGAATGCAGGTCCGCGCTGGAACCGATGGGTAGAACGCTTAGAAAACCTATTTGTTGGTCTCAAAATAGATAACGACGATGAAAACGTGCTCTACTGCTCCACTATGCTGCAGAAACTGTATATGATATATGACGCAGAAAAGGGGGAAACTGCTGCCACATACGCAGAAACAAAACAAGTACTGAAAAGTTACTTTGAACCAAAGAAAAATACACAAATGGAAATTTATAAATTCAGAACTTTTAAGCAAACAGAGGGACAATCATTAGATGAATTTGTGACCGAACTGAGAAAACTGTTAAAAACCTGTGAATTCGCAGATGTGGATAAAGAGATCCTATCTCAAGTTATTCAAAATTGCACTCCGTAGAAGGGCGCTACGAGAGCCTGACAAAACCCTTGGTGACATTTTAACACTTGGAAGGGCATTGGAGTTAGCTGATGTTCAAGCATCTGAGATGGAAAGAGAGGGTTCTGTAAACAAAATATACAAACAATCTAAGCAAAATATGAGAAATGATAAACCACAGACACAAACCCACAATAGAAATACAAAGTGCAGAAATTGTGGAAGTGAATTTCCACACAGAAATGGGCCATGCCCAGCAAAGGGTAAAAGCTGTAATGCTTGTCACAAGATGAACCATTTTGCAAAAGTGTGCAAAAGCAAACAGTACAAATACAAACAAACAAAAAGACACAGGCATGTCAATGAAGTCCAATCTGCATCAGTGCCCGACACGCATAGAACCGACCAAGCGAGCCTAGATAGCTCTGATGTTGAATATGCTTACAGTTACAGCATTAGAGAGGCAGAGAAAGTATTTTTAATCGATAAGTCACCTCCGACATCTGTTAATTTAAATACAAAACCATGCAAAATGATGATCGATACAGGCACAACTCACTGTGAATATTTTGGACCAAAAGACATATTTAAGTATTGGGTCACCAAAGCTCAAGCAAAATGACACAAAACTGCTACCCTATGCTTCAAGCCACTCAAAACACTTGGATCGTGTCAGTTGGACATAGAGACTAGAGACAAATATGGTGTTAACATGTTTTATGTTGTCAAAGGTGGACATGGTGCATTACTAGGTTATCCGACAGCATCAGAGTTACATGTGTAGGTCTAGTGAAAATAATCAAACAAATATCTACACAAAGTCCGGAGTGGAAATATCCTGAAGTCTTCAAAGACGAAATTGGAAAGTATAAAGGAGGTCAAGTAAGACTACACATAGACAATAATGTCAAGCCTGTTGTTCAAAGAAGCAGAAGGACACCTTTTCACTTGCGACCAAAAGTTGAGAAAGAAATACACAAACTGCTCGATCAGAACATTATAGAAAATGTTGGCAACACTCCGACATCATGGGTCTCGCCAATTGTGACCCCACCGAAAAAGAATCCAGATGAAATTAGACTCTGCATTGACATGAGGGAAGCCAACAAAGCAATAGTAAGAGAGAGATGCTTACTACCAACAGTTAAGGATTTAATACATGATTTAAATGGAGCAGTAATCTTCAGTAAGCTCGACTTAAAATCTGGGTATCACCAATTAGAACTGGAAGAGTCCTCAAGATACATAACAACGTTCAATACTCATCTCGGATTATTTCGATACAAGAGACTGAACTTTGGAATTTTGTCGGAGTCCGAAATTTTCCAAGAGACAATTCGAACTGTTATTCAAAATGTACAAAATGCAAAGAACATTTCAGACGATATAATAGTCTATGGTAAATCACAACAGGAGCATGATCAAGCTCTAGACGCTGTGCTGCAAGCTCTTCAGCGAAATGGACTCACCATAAACAAGGACAAGTGTGAATTTAACAAGACAAAAATTACGTTCTTTGGAGTTGTATTTTCCAAAGATGGCATATCACCAGATCCGAAGAAAGTTCAAAGTGTCAAAGATGCTGCACCCCCTACCAACATTTCTGATTTGAGAAGCTTTCTAGGTATGACCATATTTATTCTGTACTAAGGGAGATAACAACAATAACATTGAGTATAAAATACGGATTACAATTCCGGTAATAAAGTCAGGATATTACATCAAGGCAGCCGAAGAAGAAAGGAAAAGATGGAAACAATCGATGTACCAATTTTTACGACAATACCGTACAACACCGCATACATCAACAGGAGTATCACCGTTCAAGCTTTTATTTGGAAGAGAACCTCATACAAAATTACCAACTATTCGCAAGAACAAAACATCAGATATAGATGAACTTGTACGTCAGAATGACGAGAATGCAAAAACTCTCATGAAACACCGAGCCGATATACGTAATAAAGCGAAATCAACTGATATTCAAGTTGGAGACAAAGTAAGAGAAAACAAATTAACAACAGCATTCAATTCAAATCTACAAACTGTCACTAAAAAGAAAGGAACAATGGTAACTGTATCCGATAATATTAGAGACACTACCAGAAACACATAATTTTTCAAGACGACATCACATCGGGCAACATCTGGGGAAAGTGAGGAGGACGTTATGGAAAACGAAATTGGCAAAAAGCCGAGTGAAAGAAAAGCAAAGATAATAGTGCAGAAATACATCTAGATCGTCCAAAACGTGAATACAAAAAGCCGAAATATCTCAAAGATTTTGTGTGTAGTTAAGGGGCATAATAATCCCCTAAATTATATTCTGTGAAAATTGGCATCTATATTCATGTGTAAAACAAGGAAGTTAGGGGCATAATAATCCCCTAAATATTCATTCTGTGAAAATTGGCATCTACATTCATGTGTAAAACAAGGAAGTGAGGGGCATAATAATCCCCTAGAATCAAATAATAGTGAATAGACAAAGTCACAAAAAGGCTCTCATTGAAATGTTTTATTGTTATCTAGCTTTAGTTAAGTACACACATTTAGTAGTTAGTAATTAAATAGTTTAGTTTAATTAAATACCTTACAGTATTATAAGATTCTAGTCAAAGCAATTTACACGATCAAACTGCGACAATACTCGAAATTGATATACATGTATGTGATTTTATTTAAAATTGACAATTACAGATAGTACTTTTTACATTTTGACATTGTTTGGACAATCAATATAACAGTTACATTTATTTTGAAATTATACTTTTAAAATCCAACTGAGGAGGAATGTAATATCCAGACTTTATTACCGGAATTGTAATCCGTATTTTATACTCAATGTTATTGTTGTTATCTCCCTTAGTACAGAATAAATATGGTCATATAGAAACGGCATGGTTTTCCTTTGTCTCAGACCCAAGGACATAGATTTATAACAACATAAACACACAAAACATTACAAAAATAACTTAAATGGGGTCAACATGGCAAATAATAGAATTTCAAATATCTATATTAATTTATCAATAAAATGTATGAACAAATGTTACATTAAAACTAAAAAGAAAAAGAAGAAATCCTACTGGACAAACTCTCAGTTTTTAGCTCTGAGAAGTACTGTCAATTCATACAGCAAAATAATGAAATTATCTCCCTCTGACCATAACATTAGAAACACTTTCATAACACATTGCAAAAAATTTAGAAAAATGTCTAAAGAAATGAAAAGGGAACATAAACAAAATATAATTAACACAATTAATAATCTTTCTCCAATGAGAGTAAAGAATTTTGGAAAATTCTAAAAAATATTAAAAATAATAATGACCAAGATAAAAATCACCTTGGTATAAACTTAAATAAATTTGCAAAACACTTTAAAGACCAAGGGAATCCAGAAAATATTGATAAAGACTTTGAGAATAAGATTAATGTAAATCTTTTAAAAGAAGAAGAACTTCTAACAAACAAAAATACTGACCAACCTATCACAATAACAGAAATTAAAAATCAAATTAAGAAATTAACTTATGGAAAGAGCAGTGGTCCAGACCAAATATGCTATGAAATAATTAAACACAGTAGTACTGTAATGCTTACAGCATTAGCTAAGTTTTTAAATTTAATTTTAAATACTTCTATACATCCTCAAGAATGGAATAAATCATTCATTATTCCAATATTTAAAAGTGGAGACCGAACAAATCTCTCTAACTATCGCGGTATCTCACTTACTAACTGTCTGAGCAAATTGTTTAATTCTATTATTAATAATAGACTACTAGATATATTTAAAGATAAAATTAACCCTTCTCAATTTGGTTT